>PVIC010032152.1:0-20872 GCA_004025085.1 Thryonomys swinderianus
CGCAATCCTCCTGTCTCTGCCTCCCGAGTGCTGGGATGACAGGCGTGAGCCACCACGTCCGGCATTGTGGTATGCGGTGTTGATTGTTGGTGGGCGTGAGTCTCCATGCCCAGCATTATATGTGGTTACCGGGGATCGAACTCAGGACCTTGCGCTTGCGAGGCAGGCGCCGGAACCACTGAGCTAACCCTCCGGCCCACAACTGTTTATTTTTGAGACAGGGTCTTGCTTTGTAGTTCAGGCTGGCCCTGAGCTCACTATGTAGCCCAGGCAAGCCTGGAACTCAGCAATCCTCCTGTCTCTGCCTCCCAAGTGCTGGGATTACAGGCATGAGCCACCACACCTGGCACTGTGGTATGTGGTATTGATTGCTGGTGGGCGTGAGTCACCACACCCAGCATTGTATGTGGTTACTGAGGATCGAACTCAGGACCTTGCACTTGCGAGGCAGGCGCTGGAACTACTGAGTTAAATCTCTGGCCCACAAATAACAAATTATTTATTTTGCAGTACTGGGATTGAACCCAGGGCTTGCACGTGCCAGGCAGTTGCTCTGTCACTGAGCTCCAGCCCCAGATCTGGTGCATGTGTTTTAAACCTGGACATGACCTGAAAGGCCATGGCTGCTCAGTGGCTGTAGAATCAACTTGGTGGGTCACAGCTAGCAGTTTTCACAGGAAATATCATTTCCTCCTAGTAAGGTGAATACTCTGGGCTCATGCTTAGATGCATGTATTTGTATGGGATTCTGCCTATGTTAGTGAGGTCACCTGCAAGAGGTGCCTTCCACTGGATTTCATGATGAAGAGCCTGAAAACTTCCTGTTTACTCAAGTGCTGTTCTCCTGTTAGTTAGGGGCCTGCCCGTGCTGACTTGCTGATCATCTGTCCTGAGTTCACTGAGCTGCTACTGCCTAGCTAGTTGTGTCTTTTTGCAGTCATGAATCCATCTTCTGCCGTCAAACTGACGCCCTGTTTTGGCTTCCTGTAACCTGTCCGACCCATTTCTAATTAGAGACACTGATAATATGTGTCTCACCCACTACTTCTTTTCTTGGTGAAGAGATAGTTTTGATGAATTTGTGCCATTTCATTCTATCAAATGAAGCTGCTCTCCTTAACCCCATGCCCTGACTTCAGGATCACAAATGACTGACCCCTCCTGGTAGGTAGAGGGAGCCCTTTGCTGTCAAGAAATGTCACTGTGTCTCGAGTGATTTCTGTGGGCCTGCAGTCTGCTGTTTCAGGTAGTAACAGTGTCAGGCCATGCATGCCGAACATGTGCAGGATGCATCTTCATCCTTGTGCAGGTTTAAGGTCTGTCTCTTTCTAGCAAGATACAGTTAGCTGTTGCTTAGCTTTATTTTTAAATCCAGATCGATTATTGTTAGTTTTAATCAAAATATTTAATGTTTATGTATAATGTAAATGACATTTTTGCATTTAGCTGTGCCTTTTATTTGCTTCTTGCTTTTCTTCCCATTCTTTTTCCCAACCCCCTTTCTTTTTTCTCCTCCACTGCAGTATTTTAAACTGATAATAACAATTTATTATTCCTTTCTCTTTCTCAACTGGCTTATTAATTTTACCTTTTTCAGTTATACTTTGGTTACTCCACAGCAACTTTTTTTCTATTAATAGCCAGACACTACATACCTCCAGCCAAAAGGCTTCGTAGGCTACATAGGTCTCTGTCCAATATCGTTCATTTTATTACTATCCTTTAAAAATATATATAAAAAAAAAACACCAAAACCCTGGGGCTGGGGATATAGCACAGTGGAGTCACACCTGCCTGGCAAGCACAAGGTCCTGAGTTTGATCCTTGGTACTACATTAAAAAATAAATAAATGAAAATATAACAACCACTCCTGGCCTGTGGACTGTATGGAAAAATATGCTGTTGGAGTATTGGCCCTTGGGCTATGATTTGGTTCCCTCTGCCTGAGAGGCTACAACGTGTACTTTATGGGGTCCAATATGATTAGCACATTAGGCTGCCCAGCAAACTGTAGACCTTAGGACTCTAATTCCATTTACTCACTTTCTGACTTATGTGTAATGATTCACATATATTTTAATTATCTATATCTCCACTTATATAAATGTTAGTACTATATAGAGCTAGTATTGTGTATTGTTTTAAAATATTGTAATATCTCCTTAGTTTTTGTGCTTTAAAATGAGCATTGTCTAGAGACTCGGTAAAATACCCCACTCTGACTCTAATTTGATCGTTGTTGACAGATTTACCTGCCTGTGGAGGCACCACTACCATCAACGTAGGTCCCCAGTGCTTGTACCAAACCCAACTGATCCCTCTCCCTCCTCCAGGCACAGTCCTTTCTCACTGTATAGTAGATGTGAGTTTTTCAGAGCCTCAAGGAGTAGAGAGAGATGCAGGATGTATTTGTTTGCATCTTCTGCACAGTATGACGTGTCTTGAGTTTGTCCCTGCTGGAATATCAGTACTTCGTTCTTTGCTTTGGAAAGTCACAGTCCAGTCTCGCTGTCAGTTGCTTGTTGATGGATATGTGCTCACTGGGCTGTTACAAACAAAGCTGCTACAAACAAGTGTGTACAAGTTACTGTGTAGAAATATGTGTTCATTTCACCTGGATAAATGCTTAAGTGTGGAATGGCTAGCTCATATGGTAGGTGTGCAATTAAGTTTATATTAAAGGTTCCCAGCTGCTCTCCAAGTGGTATACTAGCTTATATTCCTACCAGTGGATGAGCACACCATTGTTCTCTGTGCATGTCAACTCTGGGCATTCTTTTAACTTAAGCTGTTCCAACAGATATATAGTGGAATATCATTATGCTTTTAATTTGTGTTTGCCTAATGACTCATAATGCTAAACAGCTTTCTGTGTGCTACTGGCCATTAATTTATATTTAGTAAAATAATGTTCAAGTCTCTTGCCAAATTTTAAATTGTGTTGTCTTCTTTAAGAATTGTTAGGAATTTTGGAGTCTCTCTCAGGCAGATCTATATATTTAAAACATTTTTGCTCAGCCTCTAACTTAATGTTTTCATTTTCAAAACAATTCTTTGAAGAACAGAAGCATTTCATTTTGATGAAGTTGAATTTAGTAGTTTTCTCCTTTATGATCATGCTTTCCAGGTCCCAGTTCAGAAAACTTTCTCTACTCCACCCAGGGTGGTAAAGATTTTTCTCTCCCTTATTTTTTTCTTTAAGACTTTTATAGTTTTTTATGTTTAAGTTTGCAGTCCATTTCAAGTTAGTTTTATATAGCGTGTACAGTAAAGCTACTCCCCCATAGATTGTTCTACCACCATCACACTACATGTGGAAATGACTCTTCCTCATTGAATTACTGTTTTGATATCTTAAATGGAAATCATTTGTCTATGATTATATAGTTCTATTGCATTGTTCCATGTTATTGATCTATGTGCCTCCCCTTATGCCAGTACCATACTATATTGATCACTGTAGCTATAGTGTAAGTCTGTTCCTTTTGAAATGAGTTTGGTTATCGTAGCTCGTGCATTTTACAAATTTAAGAGTCAGACTATCAGTTGTAATGTAAGCCTAATGAGATTTTGTTTAGGATTATATCCAATAGATAAATCAATTTGAGGGAATTACTATCTTACTAGTATCAGATTTTCTTGTCCATGAACGTAGGATATCTGTATTTGACTTTTTAAATTTTATTTTCATCTTATAAATTTAACAAATACCATCAAGCATCTGCAGCTATAATAGTCTCAGTGAAGTACTCTTCTGGGGGAAATCTTAGTTCAAGTGAGTTCCAAAGGAATATACTTTATAAGTGGAAAAAAGTCAAAGACAAGTGTTTGGAGTTTATTATGTGTGGAGATCCTAAGGCTTCTTTGCCTAGTTCTAATCTACGGTATGACCAGTAACATGGGGATTTGGAGTCCAGAAGAGAGGCCCACTACTATAATTTGAACCATGTTACATTTAATTCTGAACCAATCCTTCCTCTTTTATTGCCAGTTGTCTCATTTAGTTTCTGGAGTGGTAGGTACTGAGGACATGTTGCTAAGACTATAGGTGTCTGCTGGACATGGGGCCATCTGATATAGGTGCACCTCCCTTACTAACCTCTCTTGCTCTGGTCCATTGTGTGCACCTGCTCAAGCAACTATAGCGTGTAAGCCATAGAGCATTATACACATCATTTCATTAGCTCAATCAAATGAAGTAGGTCCTTATTAACGTTTCCCAGATGAAGGAATTGATCGCAAAAGAAATTCAGTAATGCAAATAGTGAAAGTCCTCCAGCCACATCCCAGCCTTGGTTCTAGGACTTGTATATTTAGCTGTGGTGTGCTCTGTCCTACCCTGCTCTGAGTCTTGGAATACTATGTGATTTACATATATGATCTCTATGATTCCAAGAGTGCTGAGTGTGTCCATCGTCCATAGTCATTGGCACATGTTTTTTTATTTTCTTAGTGCTGTTTAGTTTCAACTGTACACAACTCACAAATATTTTGTTAAATTAACTTCAGGATGTTTACTGTTTAATAATAGCATACCAAAATATAATTTTTTTGCATAATGACTTCATTTCCTCTAAACTTGCTAACCCTGCTTATTAGTTTTTGATAGCTGTTTTGTAAATTTTGTGTGTGTGTGTAATTATACCATCTGCCTGGACATAGTTTTAGTTTTTCCTTTGTAAACTTTGTTTTTAATTCCATTCTCTTGCTTTATTATACCACATAATGCTTCCAATACACTGTTAGGTGGGAGCAATAAAACTGGGCACCCACAACCTATCTTAAGGATCAATTAAGGAAGAAACAGTTTGTGGTACACTATTAAGTATAATGTATGCTGATGACTTTTTCTGGATACCCATTATCAATTGAGGAAGTTCCTTTCTACAGCTAAGTTTCAGAGAGTTTTTATCATGAGGTGGTATTGAAATTTGTTTAAAAAAAACCAGTCTCGCATCTGTTGAGATGATACTGTGGTTATTTTCCTCTATTCTGTGTTGCTGATGGTCAGAGACAAAGGAATCTTGCTTGTGTCTCTCTGACTAGCTCCACCCATCCTGGTGTGGCCCTCTGGTGCACAGCTGCATCCCAGGTACCAGTGTCCATGAGGGCTAAGTAGCTTTTCACCTGTACCCCTCAGGGACACAGCCTAGCCTTGGCTGCCCCCTCGGCTGGCCCAGATCTGTGCCATGAGTATCATCGTTGTGCTCCTGCAGCCAAGCCAGAAGCTGCTCCACCACTGTCCCTTCCTCTAGGGTCTGTTTGTCCCTCTTGTGTGTCTCTCTTTGTGTTGTTTTCTTTCTTTAATTTAATGATTTAAAAAAAAATCTGTCCTGACCAGACCTATACTAGTACTTGTTCCATGGGGATTCTATGTATTTTTCTTTAACTATTTTCAAGGTTTTCTCCTTTTGGCCTTTTGCAGATGTGTCTTGATCTGTCTACCTGGGCAGGGGGTGTTTGTGCACATGTGCATGTATGTGACCTACATTCCCAGATTTTTTTATTTTGAGATAGAATCTAAGTCAGTAAATTGCCCAAGCTGGGCTGGAATTTGCAGTCCTGCCTCAGCCTCCTACAGTGTTGGGATTACTACCACACCTGGATGTACGTGGAAATATTTTTTTTTTTTTTTTTTTTAGACAGGGTCTCACTTTGTAGTTCAAGCTGACCCTGCGCTCACTGTGTAACCCAGGCAAGCCTCAAACTCAGCGATCCTCCTGCCTCTGCCTCTGCCTCTTGAGTGCTGGGATTACAGGTGTGAGCCACCACACCCAGCACTGTGGTATGTGGTTACTGGGGATCAAACCAGGGACCTTGCACTTGCTAGGCAGGTGCCCAAACCACTGAGCTAAATCCCAGCCTTTTTTTTTTTATTTTTATACCACTTTATCCCAACCTGAGTTTGGTTTTTTGTTTGTTGATTGATGTGGAGAGTTTTTTATACTTATCCTGTCTTGTGTGTATGACATTTCTTGGCCTATATGCTATGGGTTGAATTACACACCCCACATTCATATGTTCAGTTCTGAGGTGCTGGTTTGTAGAGATGAAGCCCTTGGGAGATGATTAGTTTTAGATGAAGTGTTGAGAATGAGGCTCTTGTGATGGGATTAATGCCTTATAAGTAGAAGAAAAAACACCAGAGTGGGGAGAGAGAGGGAGAAGGGAGAGAGGGAGAGAGAGCGTGTGTGTGTGTGTGTGTGTGTGTGTGTGTGTGTGTGTGTGTGTGTGTGTGAAGCTAACACTCCCCAGCATGCACACAGTGCTTCTAGCTGCTCTCCAGATGAGAATGCTCTGAATCACCAACTTACCCTTCCCCACTGTCATCAGAACCCCAGAGACACAGGAGCGCATGCTTCAGACTTGGTGGTGTTCAGGGCCTCACTGGAACAGCTCGTTACCCAACATGATGGTGACCACTGTGCCAGGCATGGTGTCTGCACCCACTGTTCTGACCAGGCTTCCTGCTGACTACTCGGACTTGTCCTGGCCTAGGGGAAGAGACTGTCATCTGACTTTACAAATGCAAATGGTTCAGGCTCATCTCATCTGTTATAGTCTGTGATTCACTGGTTCCACATGCAGAAAGACCAGGACTGGTCACTGGCATCGCAAGTAGCTGAATACCAGCTCTGTGCAAGGAGTTCAGGCCATGTGGAAGGTGCTTGGATTGTGCCCTATTTTAAGTAAAGAGATGTTTAAGTGAAAAGATACTGGGAAAGGCTATCATAGAGAGATGGCATGATTTGGCACAGGGAAGTGTTGACTCATCAAGATATTTTCTTGAGTCTCACAAAAATTCATTGTCTAGTGCATTAGTTTCTGATCTTCAAGTTTATTTTCCCATAGATTTGCATTTTTATGGTGATTAGGAAAATATACATGTATGTTTTGTGCATCTAGTTTCAATATAGCATTCATTGATGGGAGCAAATATATATATATATATATATACTCATCCATATCACTACTTGTACACACACATTCATGTATTCTCAACAGTCTGTGTTTTTTGTTTTTGTTTTTGTTCTGAGACAGGGTCTCACTTTGTAGTTCAGGCTGGCCCTGAGCTCACTATCTAGCCCAGGCAAGCCTTAAACTCGGCAATCCTCCTGCCTCTGCCTTAAGTGCTGGGATGACAGGTGTGAGCCACCACACCCAGCAACAGACTGTGTTTTGAGGCCCACCACAGAGCTTTTGTCTTATCTAAGACCTCATCCTTGTGCACTGACCTGTATTTTCAAAGGGATTGTTTTCAGAGGAAATGACCAGCCTCGCCTCCCATGACCTTTACTGGGGACATTTCTCAGTGATGAATCATTGGTGTCAAAGATCTTGCCCCAGGTTCTCTGCACCATCATCTCTTAAAGGTCATTTAGATTAAATAAAGTAAAGGTATATCCTGCTTGAATTTAATCTGTTCGATAAATTTGTAAAATAATGTATTTTTTTAAAAAGTTCCTCTAATTTTCAGAAATATTTGCTTTAGCTTTTCTCTTACTAAAAGAGAAAAATAGCCAGGTGTGGTGGCTCACACCTGTAATCCCAGCACTTGGGAGGCAGAGACAGGAGGACTGCTGAGTTTGAGGCTTGCCTGGGCTACATAGTGAGCTCAGGGCCAGCCTAAACTACAAAGTGAGACCTTGTCTCAAAAAAAAAAAATCGCTTCTCGGCCTTTTGGCTAAGATCAAGTGTAGAGAAAAATATTTGTCTTCTTCATTATGCTATGTGAAGACTGTGTTTTTAGTGCATATAGTATTACATACATAAAAGCGGAAAAGATTAAAATCATCCATAATCCCTACTATTGCCAGGACAAGCATTTTAATACTTTGCTGTATACTCTTCCACACTATTAAGTATTTGTGAGGGTTTGGATTCTTTATTTTTTTGTTTTCAGTACAGTAAACTAGTGCATACCTGTGATCCTTGCACTTGGGAGGCTGAAACAGAAAAATTGCCATGAGTTCAAGCCCAGCCTGAATTACATAGCAAGACCTTGTCTATAAATAAATAAATACAAGTGTGTCTATATATATATATATATATATATATATACATACATACATACATACATACATACATACATACATACACAGCCTTTTTTTTTTGTTTTTGAGACAGGGTCTCATTTTGTAGTTCAGGCTGACCCTGAGCTCACTATGTAGCCCCAGCAAGCCTCGAACTCAGCAATTCTGCCTCTGCCTCCTGAGCACTTGGATGACACTGTGGTATGTGATACTGATTGATGGTGGGTGTGAGTCACCACGCTCAGTATTGTAGGTGGTTACTGGGGATCTAACCAGGGACCTTGCACTTGCTAGGCAGGGGCCAGAACCACTGAGCTAAATCTCCAGCCCTTTTTAGTTTGAGAGAGGGTCTCACTAAATTGTCCAACTGAGCTCAAACCTAGGAGCCTCCTACCTCAGCTTTTCAAAGTGCTACAGTTACAGGCATGCACCACCATCTCCAGTTTATTTCTGGGTTGGTTTTTTTTTAATGGAAGATATTCACAGTTAGCTATTTTAGAACATTTCAAATTATTTGATTTCTGTGCATAAAGAGATACCTGGAGGGATGACAAACAATGTTTCTAGTGGCTTATAGATGATGAAATTCAGAACATTCGTATTATCTTCTCAGTTCCTTTTTTTCTCTTCTCATATGAGTATTCTCTTCTCATAATGATTTTATAGCATTTTCTTAGCAGCCATGGCTTTCCACTAAGCATTCTGATTACATACAGCAGCATGAAGAGGTTCAAGCACTGGCTCGAGGCCCACACATGAGCACCTGTCTCCAAGTCCCACTGTCAGAGAGCTCCAAGGTGAAGAGGCAGCATTTAAGGCAGAAACATCCACAGCACAGCTGGAACAGACCTCAGTGCAGGACGGAGGCAGCCAGGGAACATCCTCCAAGAGGCAGGGACTTGAGCTGGAGCAGGAGGGGTTCATCCGGGCCCACACCAGGAAGGTGGAGTGATCTGCACAAATCTGAGTGCTGTGAACATCTGCTAAGGGTCAGTGATGCTGCTAGAAAGCCATGTATTTGGTGAAAGGAAAGATGGGAGAAATAGAAAATAATACAAGGAAAGTGAATATGAACATGTGGATTACTGAGTCTCCCACATACCACCTGTGCCATCAGCTGTGCTAGGGAACAGGCCTGAACAGTCGGGTGCAGAGGTTTATTGGGCAGCAGCACTGGTCAGGGTTGGGAAGGAAGCTGGGTCGTTGGAGTAGATAGCACTCTGCTTGCCTTGCTCAGCCTTGGGCTAGGCTGCCCAGAGAGGGGTAAGCCCTTGCTTGAGAGCCTCAGAGACCCTGAGCATGTGCAGCTGGGGAGTACCACCTAACACCGCTCTGCCTGCCAAGGGTCTGGGCAGTGTCCACAGCCACCACACAGCATACAGAGAGTTAGGGTTCTAGTCACAGAGTGACAAGGAGCCATCAGCACGAGTGGGAGCAGTTTTTTAAGTAGAAGTAACATGACTCAGACCTGTGGGCTGTTGCAATTATGCAGCGTGCTTAGCACTCTGCCAAAAACTGTAAGATTGATATATATCGAGGAAAGAAAGTCATTGTCCATGGGAATTTATTATCTAGATACCTAAAAAGAAAACTAATACATTCGGAGCAAGGAAAATAATAGGCAAATAATAGAGTGCAAAGAAGGCCACAGCACAGTGGCCGAGAGGGTCAGGGTAGGGTGTGGCTTCTCATTCAAGTCCAGTCCTATAGGAGTTTGGATAGAAAGGGATTTAGTGACACTGATTAAATGTCCTCTGTGGAGGGCTCCTGGTGGAGGGGCTGGTAGTGTGACAGCCGGGTGCAGAAGGGACTCTGCAGGGCTAGAGTAGACAGCCACCCACAGTGACTGCACAGATGGTCATGAGGACAGTGGGGAGGGTGAAAAAGAAGAGGGCGACCCAACAGAAAGAGCTCCAGGTGGGTCCATCAAAGCTGGCTCCAGGCTCAGGTCCTGACACCCATGGGGTCAAGTTGTTGAAGAGCTTATGCAGCAGCTGCTCTGGGGGCACCAAGGATGATCCGAAGGTTGAAGCCCTGGAAGAAGCTGGAAGCTGCAGCAATGCCTTGAGTTCGGGGAAAGGTGGAAATAAGCCCTTTGGGTGACAACATGCTGGAGAACCCAGGGCCCAGGGGCCCTTGCCTTGTGGGATTGCTGCCTGGCTGCTGTGTCTGCTCTGGCGTGCAGCCCGTTTTATTTTAGTCTCCAAGTTGCACATACGGTAGCCTTCGTGACTCAGAGCAGAGAGGCAGGATGCAGAAGTCACCCTTCCACAGCACAGCTGGGACTAGAATTTGGCTTTTCTCATCTTTCAGTCCAATAATCTGTTCCCAAACTACGGCTTCTCACACTTTTCACGTACAGATTCATCCTTGATTAACAGTAGATTTAAACTTTTAAAATGCCACCTTGATTACTAATGCAGTTCTCTAAGGAGCAGAGAAGCTTTTGGAGTGAAATATGGTCTTAAATGTGACATGCCAGCTGCCTGGATCCTTCTGGGTCCTGCAACAGCACTCAGTGATCCAGCAGCCTCTACGAGCTCTGGTGTATGTCTTCCAGGTCAGGCCCTACAGAAAGGAAAACTGAAACCGTGTCTGAGATGACTCAGTTCTGAATGACATGACGAGTCAGGGAGGTAAAGTCATCTCCACCTCTGTCATCCCAAGGAGGACCTGGCAGTGAACAGACCAAAGTTGAGGATCCCCACAACTGGAGAGCTCCACAGGATGATGCTGAGCATCTCTGGAGCCCATGATGCATGGTGGAGCCTAGTGGTTTATTCGGGTTTTTCTTCCTATGTGTGCTTGCTGCTCGAAGGAGAGCAAGTTGGCTCTCCCATTTTGAACTTGTTGCTGGAAGAACGGTGAGCACCCTGCAGGTACTCAGCCCATCACACACCCCTGGTATTTTCTCATGTAGTGGGAGGCTGACCTGCTCCTGCAGGTATGCCTGGAATTCTCCGTAGACTGCAAAAGCTGACTTCTAGCTAAGAAGGGTTTGCTTTAGAGCTAAGTAGGCTAGTGTGTGTCAGGGGAGATCTGGGCTTTGTCCCTAGCTTCTACAAGGCCACTCCTGTCTGTGTCAGATCCAATCAGAGCGTCTTTATGTGTGCTAGTGCCAGCTATGCCCAGCAGTCCTGGCATGGGCTTTGCATAGCAGAAAGACCACCCTGTGGTCTAGCAGGCTTTGAGTCCAGTTATAGTCAACTGGAGGCTGAGATGAGTCGTGTAGACAGTCTTCTGATCAGCCATACCTGTTCAGTGGAGTGTGGGTGGCCTTGCTGGTTGGCAGTACCCCACGCCTATTGTCACATCATCCTGGGAGAGTGGCATGCCCAGACTAGAAAGCCCCTGAGTTAAGCTTTCCTGAACTATATCCTGGGGTCTTCTACCTGCTGGCCTATATTTTTCTGTAGTAAATGGAAAGTAGGATTGGAAGTGTGTCTGGGGCACCCCAGGGAAGTACTGGCACTGAGGGGCTTGACATCTCTTCCCCATCCAGTTATGGCTGCAGCTGCCTGATACACTGACAGGAGGGAGGCCCTGACAAGTGCTTAGGACAAGTACCTTCCATCCTTACTCCCTGCACACTGTGGCGCTTGTGTTTGTTCCATCCGGCACGAGGGGTCGACCTGGTGGCCATGCTCTGGGGTGAAGAGTACAGTGGTGTCCAACAGGCCCCAGAGCTGAGGAAGATAAGAAGATGCAGCATTTGTGCTGGAGCCACACAAAGGGGACATGATGGGGAATTGTGGAGGGTGATGTGGACCCTTCTATAGCCCATGCTGGAGATGTGGAACTGTCTCTTACCAGATGAGCTTTGCCAATCTATCCAGAGTACTTGAAGAAAGTGTCCATGTATGTCAGAAAGGAAGAAAGAGGAAGACGGAGCTTCTAAAGAGTAACCTGTGTTGGTAATAGTCTTGTCACCTTTTACAGCAAGGGTTTTCAGCATTATATTTCTCAGGTACAGACTAAAGACATGAGTGAGTGTCTCAAAGCTCCATGTCCACCGTGGGGCAGCCCCAATACCCCTTTCAGCCCTTTCTCAGGGTCACATTCCTTGCAGGCATGTGATGGCCTGAGTGCTCTGGCACTTGGGAGCCCCCTGGAGATCTCTGATAAAGTGGTTTTCTGGACTGCTTCCAGGGAGTTACCTCGGGCCTCACATAGCCTGTGGACAAAGCTCTGTTGTGGTTTGCTGGAATGGGCAGCCCTTCCTTCCCTGTTCTTATTTCTCCTGTCCTGTGTGGAGAACTTTCAGCAGGCATCTGGAGACCTAGCCCAAGGCCCTGGCCATCCTGAGAGTGGCAGCCCCACCATCCTGTGCCAAGTCCCCTCACAGCCCCTGTCTTCCTCCACCGTCAGTTACTTACTTGCACAGTCATTCTACGAGCAGTCCTGGGCTGTGCACACAGCCTCGCTGGAGCCAGTGTCTCCCTGTAGGAGCAGAAATTCTTTCCTGAATTTGGAAAGCTTTTCTTAGACTCACAATGTCACTGCTTTAGAGAACTGCCCTGATTTCTTCATCTCATGTTTCCTATCCTATCACTAATGCCTTCTTGAAGAAATAGAACGTATTTTTGTTCCTAAATGGAAAGGCATGGAGAGAGCATGGGTGTGGTGGGACCACATGGAAGTCAGCTGGCCCTGTGCCCCATACTGAGCAGCTGCTTCTGAATGTCACTCAGATAGGGCAGTTATCCGAGGCACAGACAGTGCCTTGAATGGGTGACTGCAGTGGAAATTATTAATCTGTTCAATCTTAATAAATAGCTAAGATCACACTCTAGACTCTAAACTAAATTGCTTTGAACATTTTCCTTCTGGGAGAAAAAGAGTCTCAGTCAGATGTAATTAAGCTTGATACCTGGTGGATAAAATTAAACTTGCCATGAAGCAGGAAGAACATGCGCACATCTGGGGCATAGCACAGCCATCCTGCTGTTCCACCACGGCCACTTTTCCCAGACAGTGCTCAGTGCAGCCATTCTGCAGCGCTTTCTAAACTGGCAGCACCCTGTTGCCTCCTGCTTCACCCTCTGCTTTCCTGCCTGCTACATGTGCCCTCCCCGTGTGCACAGGTGTACTGCCCACTAGACCAGAAACTACAGTCCGCACCTTGGTGAGTCACCCCTGTGCACGGCCCTGTTGTCAGTGCTCTTGGTCATCTGTTGAATGCAGGGAAGCTAAGCAGGACTCGTTGGGAGGCCTTCCTGGGCTCTCTGAGGTTGACAGCACATGTCTGCAGTGTGGGAGCCCAGAGAGGGCCCATGATGGAGAATTGTGGAGGGTGGTGTGAACCTTCTGCAGCCTAGCAGCAAGGCTATCGCCAGGGTTATCTGTGGCCCATGCTGCAGATTTGAAACCATCTCTTACCAGCTGGGTTTGGCCCCTACATCTAGGGTACTTGAAGAAACTGTCCATGTGTGGCTATGGAGGGGGAGAAAGAACAACGTGGAGTCTGAACTCTAAGGAGTGACCCGGGGAGATGGGTATTCTCCTTGAGAAGGAACTGTGTAGGAACTCTGAGCATGAGGAGAGACTAGGAGGTCCTCCTGGCTCAGAGCTCACCCTCCCTCCCCCTGGCCTGAGGCTTCATCTCCCTTCCTATTTCTTCTGCTTCCACTAGTTGTTGCAGTAGTCAGATGGCACTAAGGAAAACACATCGTGTTTTCTAGGATTCCAGGCCGCCTGAATGACCGGAGGACTCCTCTGGGTGAGCTGAACTGGATCTTCACAGCGATCACTGACACCATCGCGTGGAACGTGCTCCCCCGGGGTGAGGCTGTGGGCTGGCCATGCCTTGAGGGGAAGGAGAGTAGTTGAAGGGGATCAGTGCACTCTTCTTCCATCAGAAAAACCGACAGGAGCAAGAGGAAGGAGTGAAAAGGACGCGGCCAAATCTAGGCGGGTTTCCACAAGGAGGAAAGAATATATTGGGCATGGGGAGTAGTAGCACACAGCATGCTAAGAGCCAGTCCATGCTTTTCCAGCTGAGGTCTGGGCTTGGCTTTCTTCCTGGGCTTCGGTACTGTCCCTACTCTGTGAAACCAGAATTACTATTCTAAGACTTAAATGTATTTTTTGTTTCTTGCTTGCTCATTGGTACATCAGTTTATATGTGGATGTGTGCCTTTGTGTGTATGTACTGATATAAATATGTGTGTTTATGTGTTATGTGTATGTGTTTATAGTAGAAATGTGTGTTAGTCCCAGCCTGTTGATAGTAATTTTCAGTAAATATAAATTTGTGTATTTGGCTTTAAATGCTGGGCACCTATCTCTGAAAACTCCCTTTATCTTTTATCTGCCCTCAGATCTTTTCCAAAAGCTCTTCAGACAAGATCTGCTGGTGGCAAGTCTATTTCGAAATTTTTTATTGGCAGAAAGGATCATGAGATCATACAACTGCACCCCCGTCAGCAGCCCTCGACTGCCACCTACTTATATGCACGCAATGTGGTAAGTGTCCTGACTGATGGCACTGCTGGTAACAGGTTTGACGGTGTGCACACCCTGCTACCGCTGTGCAGGTGTAACCAGCTCTGTGCTCACAGTAGGGAGGCCTATTCCCAGACTGAGTCAGAACAGAATAAAATGGGAAAATCTTCGGAAGGCTACCCAGACCATTTCTACATCGTCAGGCTCAGTGGCCTCAGGCCCCACGGTTCCCCAGTACAGAGGGTGGCAGCAGGCACAGGACTGTTGACTATGGAGAGACATGTATTGAGAGAAAGAAATTGCTGCCTGAGTCTATGAAGTGCATCCAGGATTGTTCTGGGCTCATGACCAGTTAATTTGTTTGCTCACCTCTCACACACACATTGTAACCTTTATTTGCTGTTGATCATAATTTTCTCCCATTGCTAGACTCCTACTATTTCTTTATACTAGTAATATTTATAACAACAACAATAATAATATAATTTTGTTTTAATTTAGACATAGTTGAAGACACAGTTTCTCCCTGTTTCATTGTTCCTCTGTGTTAGCTTTCCGTTACTCTAACAAAATGCCTGAGACAGGGCCAGAGATTTAGCTCAGTGGTTCTGGCGCCTGCCTCGCAAGCGCAAGGTCCTGAGTTCGATCCCCGTAACCACATACAATGCTGGGTGTGGTGACATGCCTACCAGCAATCAATACCACATACCACAGTGCCGGGCGTGGTGGCTCACGCCTGTAATCCCAGCACTCAGGAGGCAGAGACAGGAGGATTGCTGAGTTCGCAGCAGCTTGCCTGGGCTACACAGTGAGCTCAGGGCCAGCCTGAACTACAAAGCGAGACCCTGTCTCAAAAAAAATAAAAAATAAATACCTGAGACAATGAACTTATCAGGAGGGAAACTTTCCTTGGGTTCGTGGTTTCAGAGGTTTCAGAGGCAAGGGGCGTTTTGGCCCCTTGCCTCTGTTTGTGCCAGGGCCATTCATCAGTTTGGGAGTGACTGGTAGAGAAAACTGCTCACTTCATAGCAGCCAGAAAGCAGCAGAGGAGAAGATGCCACAGTCCCAATGTCCTCTTGAAGGACATACCTTCAGTGACCTAACTACCTCCTCCTTTCTCCTCTTTGCTCCCATAGCACACAGGCTGAAGACCAAGCCTGTGATACATGGATCTTCATGGGCACCCATAGCAAAACAAAGCATTCATAACAAGGTGGGGTTTGGGTTACTCAAAAGTGGGATAAAAAGGGAAGCCTTCGTTCTATACAGATATGCTCTCCAAGATGTGAGCGACAGAGCTAGCAGAAGAAAACTGTTCACTTCATAGCATACACAGAGCAAATGATCAGACATTTATTTAGTATTGAGATAAACATTTTTGTGAGAGTTCATCCTCAGAGCAGCCTTTCCTCCTGGCATGGTGGCACACACCTATAATCCCAGCACTCTGGGAAGCTGAAACAAGAGGATCACAAATTTTAGTCCTCCTAATCAACTTGGTGAGACTCGTCTAAAAAAAGAAAAAGAGGGCCAGAGATTTAGCTCAGTGGTTCCAGCACTTGCCTCGCAAGCACAAGGTCCTGAGTTCGATCCCTGGTAACCACATACAGTGCTGGGCGTGGTGACTCGCCTACCAGCAATCAATACCACATACCACTTACCACAGTGCTGGGCGTGCTGGCTTACGCCTGTAATCCCAGCACTCAGGAGGCAGAGACAGGAGGATTGCTGAGTTCGAGGTTTGCCTGGGCTACATAGTGAGCTCAGGTCCAGCCTGAACTACAAAGTGAGACCTGGTCTCAAAAAAAAAAAAAAAAAAGAAAGCTTTAGTCCTTTAAGAAAAGTAATGCCTACGTCCTATTTCTTCTAATGCAGTTTAATAAAATATTTTATTATAAATAGGAAAAGTTAAGAAAATAAATTAAAAGTGTTGAAGGGTCATTGGTACACTTGGTCATGGACCGACAACTAGCTCAGCACGGGGAGTATGGTACCCTGCCTCCCAGAGCACCCTCAAGAGCAGTGTGAAGCCACAGCAGTCCTTCTCATCTTGTTTCTACCTCATCACCTCAGAAATAAACCCCTGGAAACATGTTCCCTTTTACTAAAGTTTTTTTTTTCCTGAATGTAAAGTGCCTCCTATATAATATATTTGGTGTCATAACATTAAAAAATCAAAAAGAAGCCAAACACAACGTTACGGTCATATAATCCCACATGCTTGTGAGGCTGAGGCAGGAGGATTACCAGTTTGAGGCCAGTTTGGACAATTTAATGAGTCCATGTATCAAAATACAAAGGTTGGTGACTATAGTTCAGTCATACAGCTCTTGCTTCACATGCACCGGGCCTTGGATCCAATTGCCAATGCTACTGAAAGAGAGAAAAATGAAGAAATTTGCATTGCATTGGAGTGGAGAGTAAAAGACCAGAGGCTGAGCAGAAAACAGAAGGAACAGCAAGGATGATGGGGCTAGGAGATGCAGAACTTGACACAACCAGTGCAGGCCCCCACGCCTGTCCCCATCATGCCAGCCATAGGTAGGTAGGTTTGTGCGAAACGCTGCTCTCCTTCTAACCGCTTCCGAACTCTAGAGTTGATCTAAGCCCTGTGTTCCTACAAGTCCAGGCTAAGAGAAGCCTGAGCCTTCCTCACCCTGCTCCTAGCATCCCTTGGCTCTGCCCTGGATCCTGGAGCAAGGTCCTTACCATGGGAGCTTCTCAAAGCTGGTCTCCATTGGTGCCCACTGTGCTAGACACAGAAAAGGCCGGGGAAAGCCCACCGCTGGGTCCCCAGGCCCGTGCAAGGACTGGCTGTTCATGTCACAAGTGCACACTCACCTCTTTCTCATGACTCCAACCTCCTGAGCATCACAGCTCCTCCAGGATGACAAATGCTTTGAAGATTTGTGGGCCATCTGGTGACTGGGCCCTTGTGGTCCAGCACCCTGCAGAGCACTGCTGTGGCCTGTCCTCCCTTTCCCTTTCAAGGCTAATTCTATGTGTGGCAGCTTTAGTAAAACTTTAGTAAAAGGGAACATGTTTCCAGGGGTGCCAAGGGGACAGACCATGAGGTGGTCACAGAGGTCATGAGGCTGCTCAGGAACAGAAGGGGAGGGAACATACAGGGAGGGACAGAGAGGACTGCTGTGCTTCAGCCCCTAGGGAGCTTCCAGGGTAGGCCGGGAGGCAAGGCTGGCTTCTTACCCTATCAATGCAGGCCATCACAGGCAGACACCTGCATAGGCCCCTGGTGGCCCAGAGCCCTCTAGCTGCAGCAAGGCAGGGAAACCACTGACCAGCAGGGATCCTGGCCCAGCACACAGATCAGTCTTTTGTATAAGAAAAATTTTCACACCTTCAGACCCAGCAGGTCCCTCAGCCATCAGACGGCAGAACACAGTTTTTCTCTTACACAGGCTCAGTGGTTTGGCTCCCAACCAACCTGCTCCAAGAAACACACCTCCTTTCTCTACCAACGGGGTTACTTATTCCTCCATTTCTCGGAGCTTGTCCCCAGGCCCTGTGAGGTCCGTAGCAGTGACTACAGGGCTGGATCTGCTGAGGCAACCAGCAGCCCAGCTGGCCCACAGGGGCCTCCCCGGTGCCCAACCTGGTCAGTGGAGGAGTCCCGTTAGTCAGGGTGTGGCAGCAGCGGCCTGCACGCCCAAGCTGAGGGACAAGGTACCCCCTCCCTGGAGTGGGGTGTGTCTAGCAGGGACCCTTCTGCTCCTGCCTCCTCGCACACACCTGCCTGTCCTGGTAGTTGGGTGTGATGGACAGTGCAGGAGACAGACTAGAAACGGCGAGCTGAGGCACAGAGGTGGGGGCCACCCTCACATTGCCTGGCCAGCAGATGAGGTCCTCCTCTCTGGTCCAGACTGGGACAGGCACTTGTCGGGACTCTCGCCTCTGTCCATGCCTTGTGTTCTTACTTCTTTTTTATTGTTTAAACCCAGGCCTTAAGCATATGTTCTGTGAAATCTTCTGGCTTCTGACAGACATGCAGCTACTCCTCAGTTGTCTGGCCTCACCCAAAGGAACACACATGTGGGGAAGGCATGGCCACCTAGACTTCTAAAAGAACAGTGAATTTGAAGGCCCTGGGAAGCAAATGTGCTGAAATGTAAAGATTGTGCCAAAAGAAAACAAGTCTAATTCACAAATTACATATAAATTGTAGGCTACTATGATGGACGTACTCTCTAGTTAGTAACAGGAAATCCCTCCAAGCATCACACTGAGAAAATGGAAATTTTGGAGTCTGAAAAGTGCTCAGGCAGATAATCATTATCATCTGCTGCAAAGCAGTGTTGCCATAAGCTCAGTGGCTCAGTGCCATGTGCAGCCACGTCATAGATTCTGGGGGTAAGTCCTTCACACAAAGTCCTACCTGGCTCAAAGCCACCAGAGGCCCCTGCCTTCCTCCCAGTGGCCCTGTGTGATCTCCCTTGTGCTACCAGCAGGAAAGGTAAAGTTTTGGTGGGGGGGCACAGTCTGCATCAGGCCACACATACTCATCCACTGGTCTTAGGCTGCTGGCCACCTTTACTGGATTCTGCTGTCAGTGGACATCCTAGGCCATGGCCACACCAAGGTTTGGGACTGTAGCAGGAGATAGGGCTCTCAGGCCACCAGCAAGTGACTTCGCCTAAGGAGCATCTTGCAAGGGCAGAGCATCTGGGAACTGTGCTGAAGGCACACTGTTGGAGAGGGCACAGGTGACAGGGTTGTGTGTAGAAGGAAACAGCAGGGCTAGGAGCGGCCTGCACAGCCTCCACTGGAGCAGACAGGTTATTGCCAGTGATTCCAGTGATGTATTTCCTAGGTGCCTGCTATTTGTCAGGGTGTGCTAAAGCCCTTTGTGGGTGGAGCTGGTACCCAAGACAATGCAGTGATGCAGGTGTTGGTCAGATACCTGTGTCACAGATGAGAGCTGAGGCTCAGCCTGCATGGTGTTGGTGCATGTGCACGCCATCTCCAGGACCTGATGACTTTTAGATGCCTTCCTAGGATGAGGGATGGCCTGTGTGGGACAACACTGAAGCAGGGAACATGCCAAGTGGGCTGCCAGTCACTTCCTGCTCCAGGGAACACCGAGCTGAGAGATGGTAGCATTGCTGTCCTGTGCAAAGGCTCTTTCTGGGCATCAGAAGCTAGGTCACCAGAAAGAGGTATTGCGTCTGGCCCAGCAACCCAGAGTCTCCAAAAGGGCTGAGTCCCCATGCAGACATGTTTCTTGTACTCATTTCATCACCCCTGTAAGAAGAGACCTGGGTTCTTCCCTCCAGCTGGATGTGGGAACAGCCAGAAGGTCAGAACACTTGTTCTGGAACTTGCTTATCATGGCATTTCCCGCCCACTAACAGTGTCCTGGGTCCATTGCCCATGGCTGTGACCTTGCTAGCGACAGGTTCCCTGCACCTCACTGGTGCCTTGAACAGCTAATTTACAGTCCACAGCACCAGACGCCATCCTCTGCCACTTCACTGAGGCTCCTTGTAGCCCCGGCCACCCCTGCCTCTCCCTTCCCTGTCCACTCTCCCCCACAGGAGTACAGTCATGGGTCTCAGGGAGAGCCAAAGAACATGACTTGCAGGTATTCTGAAAGACTGAAAAATACAACCATTTGTTGAAACAGTTGTTACAGGAGGGGAGAATTGGGAATAACCCCAGGACTAAAAGAATAGGAATGTTAATTAAAATCTGTATGCTTTGGAATAAGGTAAGAAACTTTAAAGTTCTGTCCATTACCATGAAAATGTATGCTAAGTGACAAAAACTGAATATTAAATTATATCTACAGTGCACCTGCTGTGTAGCAGTCTGTGTTGTATGTAGAAAAGCCAGAGAATCCTGACAGGTGCCGAGGTGGGGCGACAGCTCTCTGTGGTGAAAACTGGCAAAGATTCCTTTTGTAATTAAATCCTACCTGTAGATTTCCTGAGTCTGTGGATACCAAAACCTACTTTTAAAAACTGAATCATTATGAGTAAGGCATTATTTGTCACAAATACAAAACTGGAAACAAACAGAAGAAATAATTGAATATTTCTTTACATGAGAAAAATGTAACAAATCGAATTCCCTAAGGTTTAGTACCTGGATTTGACCTCATTGCATTTTTTTTTTTTTAAGATAAGGTTGTACTGGGGCCGGAGGGTTAGCTCAGTGGTTCTGGCGCCTGCCTCGCAAGCGCAAGGACCTGAGTTCGATCCCTGGTAACCACGTATAATGCTGGGCATGGAGACACACCCACCAACAATCAACGCCGCATACCACAATGCCGGGCGTGGTGGCTCACGCCTGTAATCCCAGCACTCAGGAGGCAGAGACAGGAGGATTGCTGAGTTCGCGGCAGCTTGCCTGGGCACCATAGTGAGCTCAGGGCCAG
>PVIC010032153.1:0-20858 GCA_004025085.1 Thryonomys swinderianus
GCCCTTATCAGTTAGTTATGGAAACTCTCCCTAGTCCCAAGTGTCCAGAGGGAAGCTGAGCCAATCTTACAAGCAAGCCCTTCAAAGGACAGAAGTTAACCCAGCTATGTGAACTCTTTTCTGAACACAAACTAAATGGAAAAGAGCTAAGAGTCCAGAAAATGGAAAGTCCAGAGGAAAAGATATGGGAGGAAGGAAGTCCAGGTCATAACATTCATTTAACATTTCAAAATATTTTTATAGCAAAGATTTGTTAGTCCCATTTTATAGATTTGCCAAGAAGAGCTAGGATAAGTGTCTTAGTTTATTCTAGTTGCTGTAACAGGTTACCACAGACTGGGTAATTAACAGGTAGAAGTTTAGTTCTTGATTTTGGTGACTGGGAAATCAAAGAACATAGGGCCACTATCTGGCATAGGTCTTTGTACTGTTTTATCCCCAGGCAGAAGGTAGAAAGAAATGAGAGACAGAGAGAGGAAATTGGGCTGAACTAATCCTTTTTATCAGGAACCCACTTGCCTGATAACTAGCCTACGCCTGTGATTATAACATTAATCCATCTGTGCTTTCATGACCTAATCATCTCTTAAAGGTCTTACTCGTCAATTCTGTTACAATGGAAATTAAATTTCAACGTGAGTTTTGGATGAGCTGTTCAAACCACAGTGCTAAGGGACTCTGTGTAAACCCAAAAGCTTACACTAGAATCTAGGGCCACCTGAGCCCAAAATCTGTGTGCCTAATGGCTCACCATGCCCACCCCCTTCTACACACTTTCCTTTGTACTTTACTATAGGTTCTGTCTTAAAGCTACTGTACTATCTTCTTGGACTTTAATCATTCTAAATACACAACATTCTACATTATTTGACTATTCTCTCTAGTGTTTCCCCCAGGCCAAGACCTCCTTGAAGGTAGGAATTATGGCATTTTACTCATCTTCATAAAGTAAATAAATAAAAGATGACCTTCGAGGCTTGAAATAATTCAAGACAGAAACGCACTGCATCAGAAATCACTGTGAGCATAAAGAAGCAGACTCTGCTTCCAATTTAGCCCCTTCAACTAGCCCACCTCCATATATATATTATAACCCACCCACTCAATTCACAAAACTTGTTTTCTGCGGCTGAGAACACCAGTCCAAGCTTACTCACATTTGTGCAGGCAGCAGGCAGTAAAAGGACTCAGGAGAAGAGAACCACAAAAAATGTAGCAAGTGCCCCTTAAATTGTGAGTGCCAGTGACTACCTTTTTGGCTTGGCCCGGTAGCTGCTGCGGTTGGCATGCTGTGTTCAGAAGATACAGTCCACACACAGTACACGACCAATCTCTATAGAGGAGCTTTCAGCCCACATTTGCTCTTGAGTAAGGCACTCACCCCGACTTTTCAGCGAAGAAAAACCAGGAGCCAAGGTTCGTCTAACTAAACTATTAGCAGTCACACACGGTGACAAATTATTTGGAGAATAAGTAATCAGTAGATTTAAAGGAAGCATCAGTAATGTACGTCGCACGCGCCCAAGAGAAGGAGCAAATTGTTGGCTAGAGAATTCTGTTGTTAATTAAACAGGTAATGTATGCTTGCGTTTAGTCCTGTAAATGAAAATGTATTCACCGCAGAGGCACGAATCCTATTAGGCGCTCCTGTACATAAACGGTATGGGTGATTACCACTGATTGCTGTACTATTAGAGACCTGTGCATGGACTGGCTTGATTGTAGCATACCCGGCTCTTCAAGGGCCCCCAAGTGCTTTGCCTGAATGGCAGAGGCTCAGCAGGACCGCAGATCGCTTGGCAGTTCACTCGTGAGTTGGTTGGCTTGTAGATGGTGGGTGTACACCGTGGAGCCGAATGAGTGACATGTGAACTAGGGAGACCGCAGAAGCTTCTCACCTGGAGTGCGGAGCTGGTGTACAGATCCACCCTGACAGGTACGTGGGTGACAGCATCTCACTCGATTCAGTGACTGTACCCACCTTCTCACTGGCTCATGCATCAAAATCATGAGCTCAGAACGAGTTGTTCACTCGACATTGGCATGGCAGCATTTGTAAGTCACGGACAGAGCTAGATCTGTAAAGAAAACTAAACGTCCTGGGTCTTCTCTGCCATCTCTCTCCTTCCTGACCTGCTCCCTGATTCCACAAACTGGCTCTGCCCCCCTCATATCCCTCGCAATTTATTCACTGCAAGGCTATTCTTCCCTCCCACCCACTTTGACTCTCCAAGTCTTGTATTTCTTTTCAGTGAAAGTATTCGTATTGCACAAAAGACTGAGCCTGGCTTGGAGATGCACTCCTGTATCCTAACACTCTGTAAGACCGAGCCAGAGAATTGCAAATTCAAGCCCAGCCTGAGCAACTTGATGAAAACCTGTCTTGAAATTTTTCTTAAAAAGGAATTGGTCATGTCATTCAGTGCAAAGGCCCTGGGTTCAGTCCTTTGTACCAAATAAAAGAATAAAATACAATAGCACAGAGAATCCCCTTTATATGGAATATCTAGAATAGGAAAATGCATAGAGACAGAAAGGAAATTGGTTATTTCTAAAGGGCAGAAGAGGAATGAGGAGTAACTGCTTTGTGGGCAAAGGGTCTCCTTTCAGGTGGTTCAAGGATCCTGGAGGTGGATAATAGCAATATTGCCCAACACTGTGGAAGTAGGTAAGAATCCTGAGCTGTGTACTTCAAAACGTCTAAAATGATCAACTTTATGTCATCTATTTTACTACCACGACAACAAAAACACACTTGTAGTAAGAGATTAATTTATATGATGGAAGCCACTAGGATTTATAGTGGATAATTTCACAATTTAATCAATTTCCTTGAAGTGGATGGCAGAGTACCTGGCGGAAATGCACAGACCATACTAGGAGAGAGGCTGGGGGGTCCGCAGCACTGTACACTGGCTTTGACCTTTAAATCACAGTGCTGCGCTTTGTTCACTAGTTTTATGAATAAACTGTGTAAGAAGTCTCTCTCTTTCTCTGTGCTAAGGGACTGTGTGTGTGTGCATTTGTGTGTGTGTCCCAGGTTTCAAGGTTGGTAGGAAAGGCATTTTCAAGAAAAATTATTGCTGATTAGTTTGATATTACCAAGCATTAAGCAGCCCTGGGCTTTCCCTCTGGATTAAGTTCAGGTCCTGTCTTGAGGGCCACATCTGACCTGTGTTCCTCTGTCTGAGACCTGCCCAGGGCACCTATGCCCCTCCCACTTTCCCGACAGCCTCCTCCCTGCATAGTCGGCCCCATACCTACCCACTCTTTATCTTGTTGGAGTATAATCCCCAAATCGTTAAAAATATAATTTCCTGGGCTGGAGATTTAGCTCAGTGGTTCTGGCACCTGCCTCACAAGTGCAAGGTCCTGAGTTCGATCCCGGTAACCACATACAATGCTGAGCGTGGTAGCTCACGCCCACCAGCAATCAATACCACATACCACAGTGCCAGGCGTGGTGGCTCATGCCTGTCATCCCAGCACTCAGGAGGCAGAGACAGGAGGATTGCTGAGTTCGAGGCTTGCCTGGGCTACACAGTGAGCTCAGGGCCAGCTTCAGCTACAAAGCGAGACCCTGTCTCAAAATAATAATAATAATAATAATAATAATTTCCTTACAAATAGGTAATGAATTATTGTCAGAGTCTTATTTAACTCTTTGCTGAGGGAAAGACTGACAGACAAACTTGACAGAGTAGGAGAAGCTTGGATTTGTCTAATCTGGGGAGAAACAAAGATAAGACTGCCAAGTTAAGTGTGAGCTTGTTACTGTCCTAAAGGAGAGGAAAACCTTTGAGGTGTCTTTTTTTTCGAGCAGAAAAGAAAAGAATACCATCATATGTCACCAGTTTTTCCTGAATTGTTCCTAACTTTATGAGAAATGTATAGAGAAATGTACAGTGCTTAAATTCAGGTACAGTCTCAAAAAGGTAAGATGATCCTCTTGCTAATATATTAAAAATACATTGGCAAAAGATAAAAAAGGTCATGCTATCATTTTTCCACCTCATTTTCAAGTTTCATGTAAGTTTATTTGTATACTACTTGTTTGCCATTTTTCTTTATATGACAACTTGGCTGTTGTCCCCAGTTTTCTAATCACAAGCTCATCTTGGGTTCCCTATAAAGGTGTTTTACAGATATAATCAAAACACTTAATCAGTTGCCATTAAATTGGTGAGATTATTTTAAATATTCTGGTTGAGATATGGGCTATAAATCCCTTCCTGGCTCCAGTTTTTCTATTATATTCTGAGTCAATCTGGGCTACTGCAAGAATATTTTCAGTGACATGCATGGGACATATTGAACCAATGGGAAGGCTGTGCAAATGAAGCTGGCACTTCCCAAGAGAGGGTGAAATTCCAATTGAACAGCAGCCTTATCCAGCCCATGAGCATCCCATTTTATTGGTGTGTTCTGTGGATTCTGGACCCAGCTAGCTCCTATGGTTACCCAGTCCAATTCTTTCACTGATCAATCAATAACCTCCCTACTAGCTATGTTTCTCTGAATCCTGATCCATATGTACTTCTTTTGCAGGGTAAATCCATTGTTCCGCTGGTAGCAAAATCCCATTTTCACAAAGTGGATCAAGGCCTTTCCAAGGATTAGGCATTTATGAAATGGTGGTGAGCTCACAGCATCCAGAAATATCCACCAGAAAAAAGAGAAGAGAGGAACTGGGGACAAGAATACACCCCTCCTTGCCACGTCTCCAAACTCCACCTTCTAGCAGCACATTCAGCTATGAATTCATCCATGGATGATCCACTGGTGAGCACAGCACCCCATGATCCAGTCACCTCCCAGACCCATGGGTCTGTAAGGGGAACATTTTAGATCTAAACCATAAAAGCTATAAATCCCCACTTGGCCCTGTTACATTTCTAGTTGAGTTTTCTCTCTCTGTCCTATGGCAATAGATTGAATAATGATGTCCTTGCTGTTTTGAATATATGCACTTATCTATTTCCATGAAGATCCTTTTGTGTCTCCATTAGCACCGGAAGTGTGACATTCTCTAAGACTACCCACCCTAGAAAGAGATGAACAACAACAGTGACAATGACTGTTCTCTTTCGCTAAGCTTGACCTTAATAATAAGCATTCTCTCTTTGCCCCATACTTTGGTTCATACCTCTTGATATTACCTTGCTACAGCTTATACCATGAACTCACATTTGCCTATTAATGCTGATTATGAGGCAAGCCACCCGCATTTCCATGCTGGCATCATCAGCAAAGTGAAAATCAACATCCACATTGTTATGGTGTTCAGACTTCTTCAAGGTTTATTGCTTCAATACAATAACCCATTTCAGTGGATTGTTTGTGTTTGATCCCTTCAACCATACCCCACCTATCAGCACCATTTATTTTTCTAAGTATCATTCTTCTCAGGAATTTCACGTTCTCAGGATCTCAGCACTGCTAAATTCCAATTAAAGGACCTGTTGCCTGTCTGCATTTACCTCCTGTGAATCTCTGCTCCAAGGATTTGCATTTGAAACTACACATCTAATTGTTGATTAAGGAATTCTGTTAAGGAATTCTGTGTACTAAATGAGAAGCTTGAGGTAGGGAGAGACAGACAGACAGACAGAGAGATTGCTTTAAGACTAGATTGCTAGAGTCTTAGAAAGCCTGCTATATACAGTTAACTGTATCTCCAGTGCCCTACATCCTTGATCAACATAGAGGTCAATAATGTACAAACCAAGATGTGAACACATTTAGAAATGAGGAGAATTGCTGTGTCACGCACAGAAGTGGTTGGGTATCAAAAGCAGTAGATTTATACAAAATCTTTTACCTTCTCCAAGCTATCTTGATGCCATGGCCTTGATCTTTAAGCCGACACAACTTGGAAAAGCAATAAACCTGGAGAAGCAAGAACCTTCCTGCCGCTTTCCACTGCCTTGGAAGGTTTCTAGGACAGTGGTCAGGGAGACACTAGGGATCTTGGTAATGACTTGTGCATCTGAGCCCCATATAACTAACAGAGACCATCTGTTAGTGGAAGTGGAAGGTTATATAAGGGAAATGACTTAAACTAAGCTGCAAAAATACCATCAGCCGAAGCAGCCCCTCTGGTTTGGTAAGGTAGAACCCCAGCTCCTGCATGCAACAGACTTCTAGGGAAGAGTTTGAGACGAGTAGGCCCTTGCAGGTTTTCCTGCACTGGAATGGCTCTCAGCAGCAGAACTATTGTTTCACAACCTGCTCTTTAACAAAGGCACAAATCCTGGCAGGTAGCCAAGTGGGCCTGTCCAACCCACTTAGCCCAGGTGAGACAGGCACCGAGCATGTCAAAGGTTCCTTAATTTAACCATTCCTGCTGCCTTCCACAAACTAAAGTTGTAATTTACCAACACTATCCAAGGTGACACGGGCTTCTGTTCTAAAGACATTAATTAGGAGCATCTCATTCCTCGTGGCAGGGGTGGAGCAGATCTTTCCAACTGGAGTGTGTATTTATTTAGAGCTATTACCACATAATATTTACAAGATACTTAACATGCATTAATTACACTCTAATGAACTCTATGGCTATAATATCAATGTTCTGTAAGGACTGTAAAATGCCCACCACATGCATACTTTTTATCACCTTGGAGGAAAAAAGAAGAATTAAAATTAATTGCATGCCCATTAAATGCTTATTTTTTAATAGAAAATGTGCGAATGATGTGAAAATGCAAAACAGGGAACACAGTAAATCAAAAGCAGATAACACACACTTGTAGACACACTCTACTGTTTTTATGAGCATGTTTTACAATCCATTCATTATGCTGTCTGTCCTTTGGAAAGCTGGTTATTATATTGCTCATACAAAGAAACATGTGAATGGCTGTGTAACAAGCCATGAAAATCAGGACAAAACTGAGCATTTCTGCTGCGTTTTGAATCTGTCTTCCCCAAATCTCTGCCTAGACAATTTGTGCGGGAGCTGCATTCCTATAACGTCCGCTCAGTGCTCTGTGGGGGGGACAGAAAGAGGAAGATTTGCCCTACTCGTTCACAACTCAGGATGAGTTTTATTGTGGTCTAAATATTTGTGTATGTGAACAATGCCTAAATTGAAAACTAAATATTTGGCAATAATATTGTGAGGTGGGGCCTTGGGATGTTATTTGGTCATGAAGAGGAGGTGATTATGCCCTCATGAGTGGGATCTGTGCCCTTATCAAAAAAAGTTCTGCTGCATGAGAATGAACAAGAAGAGACAACCTAAAAGAACAGCCCTAGATCTTTTGGCACCTTGATCTTAGGCTTCTTTGCTTCCAAAACTGTGCACAGGGAATTGTGTTATTCATAAATTATTCAGTCTAGGGTGTTTTATTACAGTAGCTTGAATGGCCAGAGAAAGTAGTTATTCAAAGATAATGGCCAGCACACACCCTATTTCTTTAGGTAACATCATTTTCTTTGGGCAAGATGATGAAGTAAAGAGTTGTACACAGTGATGTGCCCCTCAGAATCACAGTTCACCCTTTATATATTCCTCCCCACTCTCTAGTTACAAGTCACCTTTAATATACAAGTGAATCTTCCAGAATCTCCTTCAGTGAAAGAACCCTAAAGTCAATGAGTACAGTTTGACTTACTGATCCAAAAGTTATCTTATCCCCAAATCTTGTTCCTATAAATTCTATCCACTGCTGGGGTTACAGGTAGTCATGAAATACTTAGTCCCCCATTTATTTGATTGCCATTTAAATATTTGGCAACACTTATCTAATGCCTGAACAGGTTCAATATTTTAGGAATATGCAGACTGTCTCCCTTTTATTCTAAGTTCATGTGCCAAGCAAACAAGTTTATGTGAATATAAACTTTAGTTTCCAGGTCAGGGTCTTCCCATAGTAGTTTACCATATCCTTGCTTTCTGAGGAACCCTCCAGCCATAGGACGGAGTGTACGTCTCCCTTTTATACCAAGGATCCCTTCAGGTTCCCAGTTTTCTTCCTGGTGGTAGTCATCAGCCTGGACTCTGTCCCAGTGCATTTGTGCATTTCCTATACAGTTTTCCTGTACAGTTTCCAGTTTTATGATAAATTCAGGGCACTTCTTTTATATAGAGCTTACAGCTTATGACAAACATATAATAAAAGTATGAAATGAACATCTTATTCCAAGAGGAGGATTATAGTCAAGGGGACTAGTTGACACAAATATATGTTGGAAGTGATCCAGACAAGTGGGAAATTAAATATATTTCCTAGGTAATGCCTCAATATTGCTCATTTTATGTTACTGAAAATTGTGAAAATTATACATTGAATTGTCTCCTACTTGGACAAAGAAATTCTATGGCAGGGTGTTGACATTCCTTTGGGTTGCATTTTTTTAAAGCATGAGTTTGAGAATACTCATTTAACAAACATACATTCATATAAGTTTTTGTCAGATACTATGCTAGCCACTGGATCAGTAAAAATGAAGATAGCACTTAAGGTATTCATGAAACAACTATCATTATAATGTGTTGTACGCTAGAAACAAGTCACTTCTGGTTTGTCAGGAAACCACAGAAGGGAGGATAATCAGCTCAACCTGACAAACTTGAGGAATCCTTCACAGGCCAATGATAATCCAGCTGGGTATAAAAGGGCAAATAAGATTTTAGAGGACAGAGAAAGTTAGGAAAAACATTCCATGCAGAGAGAGCAACTAGTCAAGGCCAGTGGAGTGAAAAATCAAGGTACATTCAACAATATGATAGAATCTTAGGGACATCTGAGAGAAAGTGACCTGTGAAAATGAGCAGATGTTTAAGTAGTCTCAGAAAGGCTTGAATTCCAGACATGTCTATGGAAATGGGGAAGAGGTGATGTAGGTAATCAATTTTCAAACTGTACAGTTAAAATCTAGAGAACTATTGGACAGGCAAAATAAGGGAAGAGGAAAATCTGATAGCATGTCTAGGGTTCCTGTTGGGCACTTTGACTGGAGAAGTCACTATTAACTAAGGTTCTTGATGGATGAAAGGAGTAATATAATATCTTGTTAATATTGGATTTGGGGGATGTTTGGTGTCTCCAGTGTACAGTACAAGAATTTACAAGATGTAGTTCTGACGTTCAAGACAGAGGTTGGAGTTAGATGTTATTTGAAGCATCACAGTGAACATGTAGGACACAGAGAGACTGAGGATGTAAAGCATATATTTAGAGAAAGGACAGAAAAGAATAAACCACAAAGGACACTGAGACGGCAACAAAAACGCAGAAGAAGAAATTAGAAGACACTGATGTTGCAGTGGAACTGGCCGTTTTCATCCAAGGGGCCAAATCGGAGGAGCTCTGCCAAGCTACACACATGGCCACCTGCCACACCTCATTCCAATGGCTTTTATTCCTGATGGAACTTTATTAAAGTCTACCTTTGCCTATCTTGGCCCAGATTTAGCCTGGCATCACTTAGACCTGTTAATTCTTCTCTGAGCCAGTTGGAAGACCTTTCCATAATGCAGCCCTTTACCACCTGGGGTGCAACGTAGCTTCCTGTTTCATGCACAGACATGTGATGTACGCCTATAGACACAGTACCATAATGCAGTAGTTTACAATATATGCTCCTGAACCAGAACTTCTGCATCTCTTGTTAGAAATATGGATTCTTAACAATAGGCTTCGCGCCAGAACTAATGAATCAGAAACTCTGGGTGAGGATCAGCAGCCTGTGTTTTAACAAGAACTTTGACTAATTTTGATGCTTGCTCAAGCTGAGAGCTACAAAAAAGCTGTTAACTATATCCCTGTAAGCATTTCAGATTCCTGGGATGTCTTAATATTTCTGTCTTCATTAGTAGATAGTTTGAATCCAGCAACAACAGGCTCTGATGTTCTTTTGTAAAATTATACTCAAATATATACAGTATCTAAAATCTGATCCCCACCATGATTGTCTCTGAGTCTTTGGGAACTTGTTATTATTTAAATAGGGAGAGACTGTCAGAAGGTAGAATAAATGGCTACCCAATCATCAGTCATTGTTAAAGAAACAGTAGCTAAATGATGAGAAAGTTATATAGTAAGAATTTTCAGGGCTGGAGAGTTAGCTCAGTGGTTCCGGCGCCTGCCTCGCAAGCGCAAGGTCCTGAGTTCGATCCCCGGTAACCACATATAATGCTGGGTGTGGAGACACGCCCACCAACAATCAACACAGCATACCACAATGCCGGACGTGGTGGCTCATGCCTGTAATCCCAGCACTCGGGAGGCAGAGACAGGAGGATTGCTGAGTTCATGGTGGCTTGGGCACCATAGTGAGCTCAGGGCCAGCCTGAACTACAAAGCGAGACCCTGTCTCAAAAAAACAAAAAGAATTTTCAGCAAGATGATGGTTTTAAGCAGCTTCTGGATTTTGCTACTTTACATTATGATATATGATGTTTATTTCTTTGAAATAATTGAACAATTTATATATTATGCATTCATGTATTAATATATAACCTTGTTCTGCAAGGGACCCAAGTAGCGTAAAGAAAATTCATATGATAAAATAGTATTTTAAGATATGATGCTCAGAGGAGATGGCAGGCTTAGCATAGAGAGGCCTAGAAGTTTCCTCTTGTGCCTGAAATTAATAGATGGACTGAGATGAAGATACCAGGGAAAGACCACAGTAACAGAAGGACATTTGGCCAGAGGCTTGACTTTTAATCACACTCATTATTATCATCTCATCTAACAAAATATTATTATCATAATTTCCTGACCTCATCATAATTCAGTACAAATGAGATTACACATGTTGTATTTTTTTGTATCCACCTAAGTGACCCCACAATGCCATCCTCTTCCTGTCTTCTGTCCAGCAGGCCCCAGGCCTAAACACAATTAGTCGACCAGACAGCCTTAAAGTATTCTTTTTAAAACAGATTATTTTATTGAATGTGCATTTGCTAGCCATATCTTTCTATGTACTTTTTTATTTTGATTTTTTTATTGTTCTAAATCAATCTCCAAGACCTTAAACTCAGGCAGATGGTATTGCAACAATAACATTTATGGAGAAAAGGGAAACACAGAAAGGAAAGAGATTGGACCAGAAAAATTAGTGGCTTGGGTTGTGGCCCAGACAACCTGCTAACATAGTTTCTATTTTGAATGAATTTGTTTTCCTGAGCCTCAGCTTTCTCACCTATGAAGTGAAAATGGACAAAGGACTTCACTGTTCCCAGCCTTTACCAGTTTTTGTTATATTATAAAAGTGAAACCAAAAACAAAACTTCACTTCTCTGGAAACTTTCCCAGTTCAACCAACACATCTGCTGCACTCTTCAGCAGTTTCTGGAAGATCCAGACGGGGGCTCCATTTCAAGTGAGTGGAAGTTGATTTATGATTTAGTCCAAGGGCCATGAGAATCTCAAAGGTCTAAATTGCTGTTTCCTTGAAATTATTCCATTCCAGTGAACTCAGATGAAATGAGGCAAAAGCAAGCTCACAGAGAAGCCCTGGTGAATCAAAACTGCTGATTCTCACGAGCTCCAGCTTGCCCCTGATAAATCTGCTGACACTTCCAAATTCCAGTCTCTACTAAGGTTAGAAGTGGTGCCAACCTCAGGAAGACATGAAAGTAGCCCCGTCCTAACTTCTGTTAACTTGACCATGTCATTTTTCTATCAGTCTCTGAAAATAGGCCCAAACTGATGTCACTGCCTCCTATCAATCGCTGTGAAGTGAGAGCTGACACCATACTGCTGACGGATCAAGTTTAAGGCTGTGTTAGGGCATCCCCAGGAATGCCAAGCAATCAAGGTGCTTTATGGCCTCCAGAGAAGAGAGCGTGTCCTTAGGAGACAATGATAATAATACCCATTAATTGCAACTCTAATGCCCTACCATAGCTGTACTTTACAAACATCTCATTTCAACCTCATTCTCTTACAGTTGGAGAAACTTAGCTTCAGGAAGAATTTAAAATGCTTATCTTCTAAGAGGTTCTTGATTGATTTCATTCAAGCAAAAGTAGTTGGTATTGGGGCTGGAGATTTAGCTCAGTGGTTCCAGTGCCTACCTAGCAAGCGCAAGGTCCTGAGTTCAAACCAGTAACCATATACAATATGGGGCCTGTTGACTCATGCTCACCAGCAATCAGTATCATATCTACAGTGCTGGTCGTGGTGTCTCACGCCTGTCATCCCAGCACTCAGGAGGCAGAGGCAAGAGGATAGCTGAGTTTGAGGCTTGCCTGGGTTACATAGTGAGCTCAGGGACAGCCTCAACTACAAAGCATGACCCTCTCTCAAAATAAATAAACAAACAAACAAATAAATAAATAAATAATAAGTAGTTGATATCTTCTAGAAAGTATTAGGTCTGATCATTTTGGAGTAATGAAATTATTATTAGGGATGAATATTTTAAAATGTCTGTGATATCACCTCTTTCTTTTTGCTAATGTGATGACTAATTTAATGCACCTACTTCAGCGATCACAGAGTGCTCAAAGCTTATATTGAGATATTTCAGTGTGTCCGTGTGTGCATGCGTGTGTGTGTGTGTGTGTGTGAGGAGATGTCTCTAGATGCATTTAACCCTTGAACCTACAGACTCAGTGAGGTGGATTTATACCTCAGTGTGGTCAGCTATCGCCCATTCCACTAAGGACCTGAACCAGAGGAGGAAGGAGGAATTAGCCCCTGTTTTCCTGCCTCATTGTTTCAATTTGAGTATGGCACTTCTTCTCCTGTGGCTCTCAACCTGGGATTTATACCCCAGCTCTTCTGGTTCTCAGGCCTTCAGGCTCTGACTGGATTATACCAATGGCTTCCCTGAGGTTCTAGCTTGAAGGTGACAGAAATGGGACATCATGAGACTTTCCAGCTTAGCAATATGTGTGCCATTTCCTCATAAGGTTATATACATTTATTAATCCACATATACAGCCATATATACACGTGCATATACACGTATATATGGCTGTATATGTGATGTACATATATGTGATGTATATAAGCATGTGCATATATAAAATTTTTATGAAGATTTAGCACACATGATCATGGAGCTGAAATGATGTTATAAGGTTCATATACACATGGAGGTACATGATATACATATACATGTGTATATACACATAAATACAGATATATATATATATATGCACACATACAGATGTATGTGCATACAGTGATACAGAGAGAACCTGGTGAAACCTGATTTCCACAGTCATACAGCTGAGGAGCATCCTGTTGTGATTCAGCTACAGAGGCTGACTTATCAGTAGTTTTTGCCAAAGATGTGTTACACTCTTCAGAGGGAACCAGGAGAGAACCTGAAGAAGGATCCTGATGAGTTTGAATTCAGAAGAGCAGTGGGAATGTGGAGCTGAGTTCCAGGAGCAAAGGAATCACAAAGAGAAGGGATATGGTCCTACACATTCTAAAGTCATGCAGAACCAGATATTAAATGGACACACCATGGGGAACCTCAGAATTTAGAAGAAGCCTTGAGTCTTACCACCAAACCAAATCTCCAACCTCTGGCACAGAACTGGGAGAAGTTAAAATGGAAGTGTGACAATAAATTCATGAGTTTTTCACCTAAAAATGCATGTTGGAAAGTAGCTCTTCACCTCCTTCTATGAGGGTCCCCAGCCTATCTTGGGCTGCAGTGAGCATCCACTGTCTGCTATTCTTGCCTCACTTATGAATCAGGACGGAGGCTTCCAGCAAGGAAGAAGAAGCAGAAGAGACGTGCTTTTCTGTGAGAAGAGGACTCTCTTCCTTTCCGGCCTGGCTTCAGTAAGCCTAGAAGGGAGATGTCTGAGCTGCTAACCGAGGCTCTCTTGGGCACCGTTAGTGCAGATAAACTTACCTCCCTGGCTTCTCTGTATTCTGCAAAAGGGCCCTTCACTATAACAAGTGGAGAAAGCTTGGAGAAAGCTCACTTTGTGAGCTGCCAGTATTAGTATTGGTGCGACAAGAGGAGGAAAAAAAGGAGAAACAGCAAAACGAGAAGAAAACAAAGAGGAAGGAGAAGAATGGGAGAGAACTATCATGTTGGCTTTGTCTTATTAGCAGGATGAGAGCGAAAAGCTGAAGCCTGGGGGTGACCAAAAGATGGTGGACAAGATACCAGAATTAGATTACTATAGGAACAGAGGACAGAGACAAGCCACACTTGTGGATGAAGCTGGAAAAGTGGGAGAGGCCAAATCAGAGTGCAGAGTATATCCACGCTCAGTGCTGGTGGCCAAATCCAAAGTCAAAGGGAAAATGAGACTTTACCCTCCACCCTTTGAATGGACTATTTCTGATATTAGGATCAGGTAAACAGTGGGCTTTGCTCTCCAGTGTTGATTCAGACAGTTACTCATTCACCTATAAACATTCTTCCTCCACTCTCATCTTTATGGCTATCTCTTGATGTATAATGACCATGACAAAGTGAAGTGGTGTGAAATAGCCACTGTATTATTCTCATAGGTTCTATTGGTCTGGATACAACAGGCCACAGTGGAAGTGATCTGTGTCTACACTGTGATGTCTGGGGCCACTGCTAGGATGACTTGGTCAGCAGGGAGGTGACACCTGAGGGATGGAGTTTTCTGGGCTAGACTCTTCTTCACTCTGCCTGGTCTGTGCCTGGTCTGTGATGACTCACACTGGCCACAGTGGGGACTGTTGGTGCCCTGGTGCCATTTCATGTGCTTGGCTTCTGAACAGCATGGTAGCCTGAGGTCAGCCAGGGGTGGACAGAAGACGTAAGACAGAAGGTCCAAGAAATGCTGCCCAGTGTAGCATGAAAATGTCCTGTTGTGTCCTGTCTCTGGCACTTCATAGGTCCACCAGACTCAAGAGGACAAAACACAGAACCTACACAGAAGTATGTGGAAGGTGTTTATACATCACCACAGTCATCTTCTTGGGCGTCTGTCTCTTGTCTTGCCTCTTTAGGTCAAGGTTTCTGACTCTTCCCTGGACTCCTAAGTCTACTGACATCTACGGCTCTCCTATATTCTTCCGGTCATAATTTTAGATAGTGTATTTCTAACAACTAAACACCAATGTTTCCCATATTTTCTAGGACTTGGGCTGGCTTGATGATGAATTGGAGATGCTTCAGGTTTGGAGCCAGAAGAACCGGAAGAACTCAGATCCCAGTTCTTTCTCAGGCCCTATGCTAAGTACCATGTGTGCATTATCGTATTTTATCCTTTTACTACCTCTCTGGTAAAAGTCTAATCACTTCCAACACTTCACAAGGGAGGAAACGGAAACTCAGGGAGGTTAAGTAATTTTCCCACAGTTCCACAGCTAAATGACAGGATGACAATCTGAACCTGGAGTCTTAGTTACCATGCTACACACCTCTTGCTGATTTTGCTTGGTTTGCACTTCCGGCTGTCTGTATTTGGGCATGTGGTGAGTACATACAAGGTTTCATTTTCTGACCCCAGCTTTACAGCATAGCTGGTTAGGGCCAAGGAAACGGGATTGGCCAGTGAATGATAAGCAGCTGCAGGAAATGTCATTTCTGGGATAAATATCCAACTGCTGTCTAAGATTCAGCTCTGGGGATTTCTTTCCCTGCAGGCCTGGTGACTGTCATTATTTGAGATGGTGGCTGTTCCATCTACCTGGGTCCCTAAGCAATAAACAGAGCGCTCCTGACCCCTGGTGCACACATAGCATGAACAGAACATTAAACATCTGGTTTACAACCACCCAATTTTGAATCACTACATAGTATCATCTGAATTATTAATACTGACCATATTGTCTCTGATCTTTGCTTTTGGGACTGAACATGGGGTTATAATGACTACTCAGAAGGGTAATTAAAGTGATTGGAAATAATATAGGTGTGCAAAATAATCTATGTGTTTGGCCTGGAAAAGGACATAATAAATGGACATTGTCACTGTCACACAGATAGAGGGCTCTGAACGCAATGGGGATTGGCAAGCTCATCGCACCAGCTGGACCACCCCAAGCTCCCACTAGCAGTAGCCACGCCTTTGCCTAACGCTCTGTTCATCAGCTCTCTGTGACTACAACAAATACCCAAGAGAATCAGTGCACAAAGAAGAAAGCTTTATTGTGGTTCACAATTTTAGAAGTCCCAGTACAAGATTGACTTGTCCTGTTGCTTTTCAGCCTGTACCAAGGCAGAACAGTCTAGCTAGCAGTGAAGAGAAGAGCACAACTGCTCACTTCATGGTTAATAGGTAAAAACGAATGTAGAAGGAGCTAAGACCCCAAAATATCCTTCAAGAGCATGACCTTCAATGACCCCAATGACCTAAAGACTTCCCATTAGCCCCCACTTGCCTAAAAGTTCCATTGTCTCCCAGTAATGCCATTCTGGGGACATACAGCCTTTAAGATATAAGCAGTTGGGGGACTTTAAGATCCAAACTATAGCAGACGCCTGCAGAATTTCAGCAGAGAAGACAGAGAGAGGGAGATGGAGAAGGAGGGACAGGGTGTCGTGGCTTCCTATGGACATTCTATCAGGCAGGAGCTAATGGGCTGTGGAAAAGAATTAAATCAGTAGCTGAAATACAGAGATCAGGACGAGCCCGGGCCCTGCTATTTTACTCTGATTTGGGTTCCAAGAATAACTCAGTGGAACAGAAGTTCCCAAAATAGATTTCTTTCATAACTAAATAACAACCAGGTATAGAAAAAAAATCACATTTGAAGAACTGAATGTCATTTTGCCGTAGATGAGGAATTTTGAACACTCTGCCTAGCGGGAACTGAGGAAGTGCCTCTTATTCAAATGGATGCCAGTCTATGATTGTCCAATTATTCACTGCGTTCTGTCTTTGATGGCCCAGATGTTCTCAATTTCTTGTAATAAGTTCTTTCATCTGAAAAGTCGTTCTACTCAGAAATGCAAAATCCTCTACAGTTCGCCAGCTTTTTTTTTTTTTTGATGAGCTGGTATAATTGGCCTTCAATTTGCTTATTGTTTTGCAATAGAAAGTCTGAGTTTAATTTCATTTCTGTAAACCTGTAGACAAGAGCTGATCATTCCATCATTTAAGTCATTCTCATTACAGCCCACTTTAGCTCTGCCCATCCCCTCCCGTCTCCGTCCTCAGAATGAGATTATGGTAAAATCCCCTCTTTATTTTCCTGCTTTAAAAAAAAAAGAAGGATTTTTTTCCCCCAATAGCAAAAACATTTCAATTGGATTTAACAGCAACATTTATGAAGCAATTATTGCAAAAGTGACATATCTACTTATTAACATATGTAATGATTACTCAGTAAAGCAGTGTGTTAAGTTACCAGTCTAACCATATCAAGATTTATTGGCCTTCCTCTATAATTCCACAGCTGGTTGGGAAACACATAGATTCCTTACCATGTATTTGTAGAAGCCAGTCATATTAACAATAAAATTATAATAAATTAGCAATAATAGTGAAACTTACTCATTCAAAAAGCAATAACTAACTAAACAATCATAAATTGAACATTTTGCCATGGTTATATAAGTGAGGGTAAATTTTTCCCATCTTTGCACCTCACGTTTCTGTGACATTAATGAAAGTCCCTTTTTTAGGTAGTTTTGAATCTAATTCTATATCCTATATCGAAGAGATTCACTCTGTAGGGTGAAGGAATTGAACTGATGTGTCTCTGATAACGGTTCAGGACCATACCACAGAGAGACAATGAATTTCTTAGAGTTTTCACAGTATTAACTCTGAAGTAGGACAGCCTGGGTTCAAATTTGTGTTAGCCTCCTGCTGTGTGACCTTAGTGAAGGGAGTGGAATTTATCTGCTTATGCCCTAGTTGCCCTATTTGTTGGGGCAGTCAGGCCTAGAAAATTAAGTGGTGTAATAGAAACAGAGAGGACATCAGCACTGTGTCTGTAATACAGCTTTGTGTGTTCAGTGCTGTTAGTCTTTAACTCATGGGGCAGAAAGTTTTCTGGCCATTTGAATCCCAAGATTACCCACCCATTGCTAATGCCTCGTTTCGGGATTCACTGTCTAAAGAATGAACTGGCATTACCTTTTGGCACCTAGCTGCTGTCTTCATTTTCCTCTTGTGTCTCTTACTCAAAATCTCATCATCTGTTCTCAGTGGAAAATGATTCTGTTAGGTCATACACAGATTCAAACAGTGACAGAAATTACTTAGAGTAGAGAAATGTCAGGTGAGTCTATATGGGCTATTCTTCCAGAAACATTTTTGGTAATTCTATAGATGAAAGAGCATTGTGAAAGTTTTTTAAGCCTTTCTTTTTCCCCCTTCTTCTTCTAGTGACAAGAGCTCTCAACAGCCCTTTGTTAAAGAATAATTTTCCAAGGCTACCAATTTGGATCTCAAAAGCCCAGACTCAAAGAGACCCTCAGTTTGCTATCTAAAATAAATGCCTGAATAGCTATCAGTTAAGGTACACACAGAGCAGATGGGAAATGGATAGCTACATTATAGATTGCTCTGTGAATTCAAGAGGGCTTTGTCTGAGGACAATAGTAGTATGAACAAATATTCAGGTTTTCAGTTACAGGCAAACCAGAGGATCAAGCAAGAAATCAAATTAAATCCAATTGAATCAACAGTGCCAGCACCATTAGTAGAAAATACATGCACCAGCAGACCTTCTCCTTCAGTCTCATGGCCCAACCCCTGGAAATGAGGCTGGATTACAGCCAGTCTAATGCTTACAGGTATCTTTCTGGTTAAATATAATGGAGTTTTGCTGTTCCCAATTAAACAAGGTTGATTCATAACCATGCACTTGTTCCCCTGTGCCTCTGACCAAGTGAGAATCCACTCAAGATTCGAGACATGTTATCAATAGGAAATATACTCTATCAGTTATTTGAATGCTACTAAATTCAAGTTTTATGAGCAGGATGACCAGGAAAATAATCATCTGTCATCCATAATTGTGTTGTCAGTCAATTTAAATCATTTAACAGTGAGGCTTGGTTTTACCCATAACTGCTGTTGGCTAAATTATATTCCAAAGGAAAAACCTATCTGTATCTATCTTTTTTTTTTTCTTAAGCCTGTTCCCTCCTCATAAGTCCTATTTTGGTTGAAGGCACCAACACACACCTAATCCATCATCTCTGACACTTCCTTCTCCTCTCTCACCTCCATGTCCAATCAGCCACAGGTCCGATAATTCCATTACTCACATAGCTTCCATACCCACCCCTTCCTCGCCTTCACACTGCCATCTATCCTATTCAAGTAGGAACTGTCATGGTGGAGGACCCTGACAGAAAAGCATTCTGGGAGTTTCCCACAGAGGGAAGAAAAAGTCAACAGCCATGGGGCAGTAGTTTTAAGAACAGATTTATGTGAAAAGAGTGAAACTTCCTAGAGATAGAATAGCAGCTACAGATATAATAGGAATCAATCCAGCCCAGAGCCAAGTACTTATCTGAATGGTCTATTTTAAGGGGACTAGCTCAAAAAAAGAAGGGATGATCCTAGACCGTTGTAATTTGCAACATTAATTGGAAATCAAAACCCTGGTCTCGGGTGTTCCCATTTGAGTTCAAATAAGACTAAATATGCAAAGAAAGACCAGGCAATTTTAACAGCAAGCAGATAAAAGAGCTAGATGTCAAAGTCAGATCTAATAGTCTCTTCCCCAAGAATTACCATTTAAATATGCTATAGCCATAGAAGTCCCTGGCAAATATCTCAACGGCCAATTGTTCCCTAAGGGAGAAGCAATCAACAAATATCTGAAGGATCGTTCTGCTTTCATTTCTAAATTGATTCCAGCAAGCACTAGGCCTTGGTTTGGACAACTATTGATTATGTGTAACTGGAATTGTATTTAAGTTTCTCATCTCACTTTTATTCTAAGAAGTGCACTTTACTAATGCTCTCCAGTGCTGATGACTGTAATCAAGCCATCATAATAACAACAATTACAATAATGATAATAACAATATACTTGTATCACACATTATAGTTTATAAAATGCATTCCAAGATGCTTTCACATGTATTATCCCATACATAAAAGGCTATTTTCCTACATTAACAGAGTTTAGGCCTAAGAATAAAAAGTATAAACTAGGAATAGTGGTGCATGCTTGGGATTCTGGCGCTCTGGAAACCTGAAGCAAAGGGATCAGAAATTCAAGTCCAGCCTGGTCAGTTTCATTACTTAGTAAGAGCCTGTCTTGACCTAAAGCCAAAAAGAGCCACAGTTATAGTTCAGGGCAAAGGTCCTGAATCCTGAGTCCCTGGTGCTGCAGGGGAAAAAAGCCTAAATAAAATGAGAGATCGTTTGAATGAGCATCCCAATGTCACTGTCACAGGCGGTGACTACCCAAACCTTCAGTTTGCCATTTCTGCACACACCAACCCAGTTCTTGTTATTTGACTGACCTTGAGCCGCTAGAATCTACTTAGCCTTTGTGCCAGGGGAGATGAAAGATGTTCTTAGCCCACGACTGATGGAGATGAGATATAAACACCCCAGTATGTTTATCTCTTGCTAGGATAATTCTGAACTGTGTTTTATAACTGAAGTTATAAAACTACAATTGTTGAGATTCTATTGCTGGAACAAAATACCCAATCTACAACCTAAGGACAAATGTTAGAACATGGAGTCAGAGGTGCCAGTCCATGGTCAGCTGGTTTCATTGCTTTCAGGCTCATGGTGAGGTATAAAGCTTATGGCAGAGGGCATGACAGAGCAGAGCTTCTCACTTTTTTTTTTTTTTGCTTTTTGAGACAGGGTCTTGTGTTGTAGTTCAGGCTGGCCCTGAGCTCACTATGGTGCCCAGGCAAGCCGCCGCGAACTCAGCAATCCTCCCGTCTCTGCCTCCCGAGTGCTGGGATTACAGGCGTGAGCCACCACGTCTAGCATTGTGGTATGCGGTGTTGAT
>PVIC010032154.1:8513-20983 GCA_004025085.1 Thryonomys swinderianus
AAGAAGGACACACGGAAACAGATCACACTGCAGAGGAAGTTAGAGAGCGCTTCAGAAAACCAACTCGCCTTTATAACAGTTTGCTTTACTAAGAACTAACTCAGAGTCACACAAGAACTGCCTCATCTCTTCTAAAGTCAGTGCTCCAGTGACCTAGGGACACCGAAGGACATCCTACCAGGTTCCACCTTTGATGCTCCACAGTAAGGACCAAGCCTCCAACATGTAAACCCTTGGGGAACATACTCGAACTGTATCCAAACCACAGCCATATAGAGAAAATTCAACACTGACTTCTTTTTACTCCTAGCACTATGATATTGTCTTCTTACTTGAATTTTTTCTGACAAGAAGTCTGTGGATACTCTTCTTTTTGTTTTCTGTATGTAATGTATTTTTCTTTCTCTTGCTGCTTCTAAGAATTTCTTTTTTTTTTTTAATCTCTGCCTTTTACCAGTTTGGTTCTGATGTATTATAATGTATTTTCTTTATATTTATTCTGCTTAGGGTTCACTGAACCTCTCAGATCTATATAGTCATGTTTTCCATCAAATTTGGAGAAATTTTGACTATTATTTCTTCAAATGATGTTCCCTCTTCTCTTTTCTGGACTTCCATTTTGTACAAAGTAGGTCACTTAATATTGTCCCATAGGCACTAACATCTTTCCTTTCTTTTCTCAGACTTTTCTTTGTATGCCTCAGTCTAAATCTCTTTGATTACTTCTTTAAATTCTCTGATCTTTTCTTCAATAATATCTTACTTCTTGTTAAAGTTACCTAGAATATTTTTCATTTAATTTTGTTCCATGGAGATTCTATTTGTTTCTTTTTATAGTCTGCATTTCTCTTCTCATGATGGTCATGTTTTCTTTAAATTCTTCCTCATTATGGACATGTTTTCTTTAAATTCTTCAGCTATTCATAGGTACTGTTTTAAAATTCTTATTTAATAGTTTTATTATTGCTTTCATTTTGGGACTGGCTCATTAATTTTTTACTGGTTATGACTCATATTTTCCTTCTTTAAATGTCTACTATCTTTTGATTGAGGTGATAAATGTTGCATTGTTTTGTGTCCATATTGTGTTGTCTTTTTAAAAGAACACTAAAGTTTGTTTCAAGCATTAATTTACCTAGGGACCCGCCTAGTCTTTTTGAGCTTTTTTTTAAGCTTTGTTAGGTTGGGTCCAAAGTAATCATTACTCTGAATTAGTTTATCACTACTTCCATACCATGACTTCCTGTTTTTAAAACAATAAAATTTCTCAAATAAATGTTTACAATAAGTAAAATTATGGTTCCCAAAGATACCTACATACTAACTCCTAGAGTCTATGACTATGTTAGATTACATGACAAGGGGAAATTAAAGCAGCAGCTGGAATTAATGTTGTTAATCCGCTGACCTTGTGGACTCACTGGTTTTTAGATCCAGAAGAGGGAAGCAAAACTTAGACTCAGAAAGATAGCAATATAAGACACACATGGCTCTGTGTTGTTGGCTATGAGTCAAGAGAAGTCAGTGGAATCTTGGAAGTGAAAAAGGCAAAGAAAGCAATCCTCCTCTAAATCATCCAGAAAGGAGCCGTCATGCTAACACCTCATCTTAGTCCCATGAGGTCTGACTCAGATTTCTGATGTACACAACTGTAATACATCTGTGTTCTTTTATGCCAATTAAGTCTATAGAAATTTATTACAGCAACAATAGAAAACTAATACAGTACTGGGTGAGATTTCTCCTCACTGACTGGATAGACTTGTCTCCCAGATCATTGTGAATGCTGGGAATGTTTCAGTTCACAGCTTCTTTGATTCCATCATTTTGTTCTATTTCCTTTCTTTCAGAGATGGTAGTCTCTCTGTCCAATGCCACAAAATGATTCTGTCATATGTTTTCCCAATTGTCTAGTTATTTATAGCAGGAGGGAAACAACATGGCTATTACAACATAGCCAAATACAGAACTAATATGTTTGGTTTTGCCTATTTAGAAACAAATGTATATAGTATGATTTTTTTTTAAACTTCCTTCATTACTAAACTGAAGGCTAAACTATATCCCCACCTGCCTCCCCTACCTGTGCATCTGAGTATTTCATTCCTCTTCTTTAAGGATACAAAGTTACATTAGTTTGCTTACTTTCCTTCTTCCTTCTTTCCTTCCTTCCTTCCTTCCTTCCTTGCTTCCTTCCTTCCTTCCTTCCTTCCTTCCTTCCTTTCTTTCTTTCTTTCTTTCTTTCTTTCTTTCTTTCTTTCTTTCTTTCTTTCTTTCTTCTTTCTTTCTTTCTTTCTTTCTTTCTTTCTTTCTTTCTTTCTTTCTTTCTTTCTTTCTTTCTCTCTTTCTTTCTATGAGACAGAGTCTTGCTTTGTAGTTCAGGCTGGCCCTGAGCTTACTATGTAGCCCAGGCAAGCCTGGAACTCACCAATCCTCCTGCCTCTGCCTCCCAAGTGCTGTGGTTCCCGGGGCTCGAACTCAGGACCTTGTGCTTGCTAGGCAGGCTCTGGAACCACTGAGCTAAATCTCCGGCCTAGGCCTCACTTTAGTGAGCTCATCTGAGATCAGTTACTTCTTTAAACACTCAAAGTCCAAATATACTCTTTCAACATAAGAATTTTGGAATGCTAAAATTCAGCCCATGACAATGTCTTTCAATTCTTGAAATTACTGTTTCAAAAAATATACCAGGCCAGTGTTGGGGCACAAAACTGTAATCTCAGCATATGGGGAATCTGAGGCAAGAGGATCGCAAGTCTGAGCCTAGCCTGGGCAACTGAGCAGTTTAGTTAAAAGATTTAAAAAGGGTTAAGATATACCTCAGTGGAAAGGCATTGAGTTTGATTCCCCAGTACTGAAAAAGAAAAGAAAAGAAAGTTTTCCATTTCTGCAGGACATTGACTATTTTTTCTCATTAAATAGCAGCACTGAATATTTAATAAGTTAAACTTGATTTCTTAGATAGGTTGGTAGGATATAGTCAGAAGACAGTTGTTGCTATCAAGGGACTAAAATTTTGTGATGGGATTACATGTTTTATAAAATCTAACTTTTTTGGTCCTCAGTACTTCCTTCAACCGACACCCTGTTCTCTCACATAAATGTCCATAGCAGTGCTATAAAAGTAACTGGGGCCTGAACCAATGGAGGGAGACCTCAGAGTAAAGAGAGAGGGAAAATTTGTTATATTACAATGAAATATCAAACAGAAACAAGGATTTCTCCATCAATCACACTGAAGACCAGTTACCTATCTCATGACTCAGAAATTAGGTTCACATAAAATATAGGAACCTTCCCAGCACTCGGGAGGCAGAGACTGGAGGATTGCTGAGTTCAAGGCTTGCCTGGTCTACATAGTGAGCTCAGGGCCAGCCTGAACTACAAAGTGAGACCCTGTCTCAAAAAAAAAAAAAAAAAGGAACCGAATTAATTAGAATTTTTTTACTACTATACTGGTAGCATAGGAGCTCAATACAGAAATTCAATTAAAATGCACATTTCTTGCATCCTGAAATCAAGAGCCATGGTGTTGTGCAAACGGGGAGACAGCACAGCTCCTCAGGAAGAAAGCACTGACTCTGGCTAGTAAATGCTGGGGTGAAATAAAGATATGTAGCAGATACTTCCTCTAGCAGATGAGAGAGCCTCTGAAGCCTGCAGAGGAGGAAAGGGTGTCACAAACAGCCAGAGACCTTCTTGTAATATTAACTGGCCACATCAGGGAAGGTACCAGTGCCTAAGAAAGTAGCTGTTAAAATAGATGAGCTCCAAATGTCAAAGGTTAATCACAATCAAGGTTCACTTCCTATATATGTAGCAATTTGACAGGAGCAATCCTGGTTGCCATGTGACCTCTTCCATGTAGGCATTCAGGGACCCCAGCCTCCAAGTCTCCCCTGAGCAAGGAGAAAGCCTGGAACACCAATGTCTGGGATTACTAATGAAAGGAATCACCCTCATTTGTCTTCACGAGTGCTTCCTAAGTGCCAGGCACAGTACTGTGCAGAGACCCCCCAGTTCAAGCCTCATGATAGCCCTGTAGGAAGAAGTTAGATCTGAGAAAGGCTTAACCCCAGTTGTGGCCAAATCCAACCAGATTCTTAATCACTCTACTCTCTATCAGCCTCTTGATTTATGCTGATGTTGTATTCCTGAGAACTGCTAGTTAATTCAAAAACATGTAGAGCAAAATGAATTTTCTCACAAGAAATGAAGAGAAAGTGAAGCAAGAGAAGTGCTCTAGTAGTTTGCAAAAGATTCCAGTCATGTAAATGGTTTTGCCATATTGCATTAATATGAGCAATAAATAAACAGTTTATGGGGGAAATGGAATGTATTAAAATTTATTCATAGAATAACAACAAAATAGCCACTGACTGATAGAGTGCTGGCCAATACAGGCTGCAAACCCTACTCTACAAGTCTCCATTTGCAAACCGATAAGAATTCTAATGTATGAAGTCTCTCGTCAGGCCAGTGGTGCTCCCAGCCAAACACCCCTATTATTCTTTGTGGTCCTGCTTGAACTCGTTCTCAGCATTTTCATCAGGTGAAGCATACAGCCAAAGCCTGAGATAATAATAGTAATCAGGACCAAACACTGAGTGCTACATGTAGGCATTGCCCTAAAACCTACTCATTGACTCACATAATCTTCATGATCACCCAACAGGGAAGCTTCTGTTACCATCTCAGCTTTATAGGTGCGGAACACGGTCCTGAGAGATTAACTTCTTGTGTGGTTACTCTAATGTGTCAACGTTGCTAACCTGGGTGTCCAGATATTTTGGTTATTTCTGTAGGGTATTTTTGAAAAATTATTCTGGATGTTTCTGTGGGGCTGTTTCTGGCTATGATTTTCATTTAAATATATAAATGTATATACTTGGTGGCAGATTAATTACAATGGCTATCTTCTACCATGAAGCAATCCATTCCTGCTGGAATAAACACTGTGAATACTGACCTGCCTTCCTTTCAAGCCATTCTACCAAAATTCATTCCAGACTCATAGAATATCCATCCAGGAGGCTGCATATGCCCTGAAACAACTTCCCATATATAGGACTGTTTCTCCAATCACAAAGATTCATGAGTTCAGGAATCAAGAGGTGGAGTGACTCATTAGCAAAATTTTCTTCTCCTTACAACCCTATACTCTTCTGGCCTAGAGGTCTTAATTCCAAAGGGGAGAATGTTTCCACCAGGAGACACAACAATGATTCAATTGAGCTGGAAGTTTTCACTGCCACCTGCCACATCAGGCCCCTCATGTCTCCAAATCGACAGCAAAGAAGTGAGTTACTGGGTTGGCTGGGGCGACTGACTCTGACTGCCAAGGGGAAACCAAACTGCTACTCCACAGTGGAGGAAAGGAGAAGTATTTCTGAAATACAAGAGATCTCTTTGAACATCTCATACAATTACCATGGCGTATCCTTAAAGTCTATGAAAAATGACCACAACCCACCCTTAAAGTCTATGAAAAATGACTAATGGCCGAGGACCCTTAGGAATGAAGACTTTGGTCACCCTGCCAGATACAGGACCACAGTGGACTGAGGCCTTGTGGAGGAAAAGGGGTATATGTAAGCAGGTAGTTATAAATCATCAGATCTGACTATGTGATCAGTTACAAAAAAAATGAGGACTAAAGTTGTCACAAGTGTTTCTAATTCATTTTGTTATGCATGTATGTGTGTCTGTATCCTTCTCATCCCCTTATCATATCACATAAGATGTACTGACTTTGTAGCATAGAATCCAAGTATTTTTAACTTTTCCTCTTGGCCTTAAAGCTATAGGAAATCAAGGAGAGGCATAAAAGTCATAGAAGGACTTTGCTTCCTCTTCTGGGGAAAGGGTTAGCATGTTTTCGGTTGCATATAGGATAGTCGTAGCAGGTTAGGTGCAATGATGGCCTTGTTGTTACCTTAGCGTGGAGATTAAGGGTGCTTTAGGGAGATGTGTGTGGGTGCCAGATTGGCAAGAGGTGGACTGATAATGCCTCATTTTAGGTTCAACTTGGGTGGGTCACAGTGGGCAGCTGTTTGCTCAAAATTATTGAGACTATTTCTGTGTTTTTGTAAGGGTGTTTCTGGATCAGATTTACATTTAAATCAATATAATTTGAGTAAAGCATATTTGTACTCAGAATATGGGTGGATTTTGTCCAATCAGCTGAAGGCTCAACTAGAACAGAAGCATGCCTTTCCCCTAAACAAGAGGAAATTCTAGCAGCAGACTACCTTCAGAGCTCATCTGCAGCATCAGTTCTTCTGGGTGCACCCCAGGACCACTTTGCAACTCTTTCTGAGTCTCAAGACTGCCAGCCTTCTCCTTTAGATTTTGGACTTGCCAAGCTTCCACAGTTTTGTGATTCAATTGTTTAAGAGAAATTTTGCCCTAGAAGGTAGACAGATAGGTAGAGAAGCAGATAGGTAGATAGAAGAGAAAAAAAGAAGAAAGAAAGAAAGAAAGAAAGAAAGAAAGAAAGAAAGAAAGAAAGAAAGAAAGAAAGAAAGAAAGAAAGAAAGAAAGAGAAAGAAAGAAAGAAAGAAAGAAAGAAAGAGGGACTAATTTAATAGGCTGAATCTATCTATAGGTCCAATTGGTGTTGGGTCTTTGGAAAACTATAGTACACCTGCCTAAGCTCATAAAGGCCTAAATAGTAGAACTGGCTTGAAATCTTGCCGGGTGCAAGAATCCATAGTTTGGAAGAGCACACCTCTGTTAACTTTCATCAGTGCACTTGGTAATGTCCATTCTGAGGCCAACAGTGGTTGCTTTTCCCATTTATTGATACTAGTGGATCATATTGGTCAGGTGATGTGAATTGTGTATGAAACTAGCTGCTATAACAAGCAAACCCCAAAGCCCAAAGTCTCCCCTGCTCAGAAGCTGATTTCTTGCACATTTAAGAGTTTGACAAGGGTAATCCTGGCTGTGAGATGATCTCCTTCACACAGTCAGTCATACAGGGACTCAAGCTGCTATAGACTCTGCTCTCTTCAACATAATTTCTAAGATTACCCTGGATCTTGACTCCACTACAGCCAGGCAAAGGGCAAAGGAACATGGTGGGTCATCCATGGGAAGTTTTATACTCACTACTCCTGAATAATTTTATTTTTTAAAAAAGGAAACAGTATAAATGTGTCCATATGAACTTATGTCTATGGCTGTATACAGTCCCTAATTTATATTTTTATTTTATTTCAAATTTCTTAAATTAATAAAGTGAAAGACAGGTAAATTTCTTAATGAATCGGCCGAATTTACTGGAAGAGCTGTTTTACATGGGTGTTAGGAGAGCGAGCTGGAGATAAGATTGATGTCAGGACCAGATTATGGAAGACCTTGAACACTATGCCCAAAGTGTGGACCCTGCCCCATTCAGATCCTCTCTCTTCTGAACCGACATCCAGGGGTCATGGGGGCACCTTAAAGTCCACCTGCCACATGGTGAAATAAACAACTCACTTCAAGACACACTGCTTACGAGCAGCACAAATAGGACTTGACTCTCTACCTCTTCAGCTTCAATACTCTCAGGTCACCTCATCTGCATGAATCTTACTAGTTATAATTCTCATTTCAAGTGAATACATTTGCCCCTGGGTCTTCAGCAAGACCTTAAGCTGCTTACTCCCCTGGCACAGATAGAGCCCTGCTTCTTGTCTGCAGCCCTGCAGGCCAGACTCTGACACATGCCAGCTCCAAGCAGGGAATGCCACTCCCATCCGCCAGGCTTCCCCAGTGACACTTGCTCTGATTCCACCTTCAAGTCCCACTTATATACCTAACACACTTGTACATGTGGAGACAGAGAGCTTTTCAGAAAACTAGACATTTTCTCAGAACAACTCCAGGAGCACGTGGGTAGGGACAAATGGGAAAAAGCTCAGTGTAAAACAACTGGGAGAAAGCTTCATACTGCTGGGATGTCAGCCTTGGGAAGACCCCAGCGGCAGCTGATCCTCTATGATATAACAGGCTGAAAAAACACATCTCTGTAAAAATAAAGAAAAGCCAGCCAAGTGCAGCTGCCATCCCCCAATAATTAGATTTGGAGGATTATTGCTGAGATGAATGGAAGGTATCATATGGTCACTGCTAGAAATATTTGCCATCCCCATCTAACGACACTACCAGACACTAGAGTTCTTAGCAGACCCACATATGTTTGTTTTTAATTAAAATGTGCTGAATGAACCGTTAGCTGCACTGAAATAATGAAGAAAAGCAACACAAGACAAATCAGCTAATTGACAACTCCAAACACTCCATTTTATACCCTTCAGTTATGTTAATGGAGATTTCCAATATGTTCTAGTTGATATAATAATTACTCAAGCACAGTTACATAATAATCTACGAGGTAGATAAAAATATAAATAACGATGGCAGCAGAAACCACAAATGGGTCAAAAGATTACAAATTCATTCTCTCAGTCCTCATTTCAATCAGTATTTATTGAGTGCTTATTGGTTATTAAGAGCCAGGCTGTCACGGACTAATGCCTAGGGTGAGATCATCCCAGTGTTTCCAAACATACATTTTGGTGTAAAATCACACGAGTATGAATGTGCTATGAAAAATATGTCTCCCACCACATGGTAAAGCAAAATGGCAAGCACCTCTTCAAAGAGAAAGACCAGGATGTTAAGTCTTTTCAAAAGCTAGTTTATGCAAGGCAGAGAATCTGGCCAAAATCTTGACAAATTACATTTTATTCACTGCACATGAAGCTAGCACAGCTGCCTGAGGAAGACGTGTCCTGGGGTTGTTTACATAGCACACGCCATACTCCAACTAGACCATAAACAAGGGGTTTACTGGAAGCCTTTCCAAAGATCGTGGCAGTGTTTCAGCCATGAGATAACCAGAATTCTAGCCAAAAGTGGGAGTAATGGCAACTGTCAAATGTCTTCGGATATCTCATGGCAATTAATCCCTTGGCTGAGTAGTCTCTAGTGAATGGGGGAGAATAATTCCGAGTGACTGAACACCCCTGCTCTTCACCGGAGGGCCAGGACATCAATGGGTAAATTAACTCCAATGCATTAGGAGTTTATTTACAACTAAACTGCAAAGCTTCAGTCTCATCCATATTCAATCAGAGAAAACTGTGGCTCATCCAAGACAAGATGAGAGCCAAATCTGGGGCATGGCGGAGGGTGACATCATCTGAAAGGGCTGGAAATGAAGTGTAAATTTGAATATCATCTGTATATAAGCGATAATTAAAGCTGTGAGAGTCAATCCATTCCAAGAGAGAAAGTCAATAAAGATGAAGGACAAGAGTGTCCCAAGTCATGTGTTCCCCCCATAGCGGAGTGTTTTGTTGTTGTTATTTTGGTTAGTTGGTGAGGCAAGAGTTTCCTGCTGAAATATCTTTAACACGGAGACAGATCACTAGCAGAAGGCTGGGCCCCCTTGGAGATAGTCTCTGGGTTGCTTGAGTATTGAACAAAGTGATGGCCTTTCTGCAAGATATGGGCACCAAGGAAACAGGAAGTCATTCCATTTAGGTTAGGGAAGACCTCCTCCCCCGGGTAGATTACATTAGTAAATAATGCCCAAGAGAATTACCAGTTCAAGCTGACTGATTGTCCTTTTCAAGTCTGGTGTTAAATGTGGGCAAGAAACTCAATTTGCTTTCATCAGTCTGCTCCATGATTTTTTTTTTTTCCTTTTGAGACAGGGTCTCACATTGTAGTTCAGGCTGGCCCTGAGCTCACTATGTAGCCCAGGCAAGCCTCGAACTCAGCAATCCTCCTGCCTCTGCCTCCTGAGTGCTGGGACTACAGGCGTGAGCCACCACACCCGGCACTGTGGTATGTGGTATTGATAGCTGGTGGGCGTGAGTCACCACGCCCAGCACTGTATGTGGTTATCGGGATCAAACTCAGGGCCTTGTGCTTGTGAGGCAGGCGCTGGAACTGCTGAGCTAAATCTCCAGCCCCTGCTCCATGATTTTATTTATGCAACAAAGAAACAGGAGCTCTAGTATGAGCTGTGTTTGAACATGCTACCAGTGGAATAACTGAAGAAGCAAATTGAAGCCAGTGAAATGAAAACAAGTCCATAAGAAAGTTTTAATTAGGAAAGGGGCAGTTTTACCCTAATTCTTTCTCCTGGGATCTGTAACTAAGGGTTCTTTTTAAAAATTATTTTTAATTAAAAAAAATTTTTTTGAGACAGGGTCTCACTTTGTAGTTCAGGCTGGTCCTGGGCTCACTACATAGCCCAGGCAAGCCTGAAACTCAACAATCCTCCTGCCTCTGCCTCCCGAGTGCTGGGATGACAGGCATGAGCCACCACGCCCAGCACTGTGGTATGTGGTACTGATTGCCAGTGGGCCTGAGTCACCATGCCCAGCATTGCTGTATGTGGTTATCCAGGATTGAACTCAGGACTTCGCACTTGCCAGGCAAGTGCCAGAGCTACTGAACTAAATCTCTGGCCCTCTATTTTTATTTTTGACTACCAGCTATCTTTCTAGTTCATAAAAGACTTCTAAAAACATCAAGTAGCTTGTGGTGGTAAGAGTGATCTTACCCATGAATGGGAGTTCTTAGTATTCCTGCCATTAATATGTTGATATCCTAAACCCAAGTGCCTAGAATATGACTCCCTGTAGAGTCAAGATCTTCAAAGTGGTAATTATGTTAAAATGGAATCGTTAGGTTGAGACCTAATCCAATACGTCTAGGGTCCTTATAAGAAATGAAAACTAGGTTGCAGACAGGCAGAGTGAAGCCTCAGGGAGAAGGTACCTATCTCCCAGCCAAAGAGAGAGATCACAGAAGAAATCAACCATGACACCAGCAGCTCAGACTTCTGTACAACAGAGCTGTGAGTAAATACAGGAGATGTGATTAAAAAAGTGTTTCGATTTTTAAAAACAGTTATATAAGAGACATATTGCCAATGATTCTCCTCAAAGCACTTCCGCCCACTTCAAACCCCCTTATTCCCTCCTGCTTGCACCTTTCTTAAAGCAGTCCTGCAGGCTTCTTTCATGAGTATCTTTGGTTGCGCTGTTATGGACTCTTTATGTCCTGAATTCATTCAAACACATACCTTGCGTGGCTGTTTTGACTTTGGAGAAGAGTCAAAAGTCACACGGCACCAGGTCAGGTGAGTAAGGTGGATGAGGACACACCATGATGTTTTTGATGAGCTCATCTTTCCGTTCAACAGCATTTGGCAGTAGCGTTCACCATTTTTAAAAATCCAACCCCAGGAGTTCCAGTGCTGCAATTGGTTAGTGCGCAGTACTTACATAAAAACCCAACCTCATAAAGACACTAATGAACATTATAAAGACACTCAGAAACTAGCAAGTGTGATAACGAGATAAATGTGTTCAAAAATGAAGGGAAGTATTTTGAGAGGGACTAAAGGTAAAGTGTCTTTTACTGTTAATATCTTTTTCTAGATTTAACATTCACTGTATTTTCTGATCACCCCCATATTTTTTAAGCCATCCCACTTGCAGTATTTAGTTACAGCAGTATTAGCAGGCTAATTCAGTGGAGCAATAGAAATTCTACAAGCTTATGTACTCTGCATAGAAGCTTTTTAACCTTTAATGTCTTCTCTTTAGAAACAGACCCACCCAGTAGACTCTCATCTGTTGTATAATCTTGACCAAATTACTGAACTTTTATATATGTATATTATAAATTTTTCTGTGCTTGAGCCTCCTCATTTATAAATTGGTAGAAAAAAAATACTTAGTTCTTAGAATTGTTGACCTGGAAATAGATTCTCAATAAACTTCAAATACTTCTCTCCTTTCATCTACCATTTCTTGCATAATCATAAAATAAAATGGCTCCCCAAATATTTTTTTGCTCAAAATATTCCGTCATGATTTGAAGTTAGCCTGGTTTAGTCATTTTCTGTGTGACTTTGGACAAGTTACTTAGATGCTGGTTCCTCACAACCTGCTTCCTAAAGCTGTGAAGATTAAAACTCAGATGACAGCTGTCTGGAGACTCTGGCAGAGGGCCTGGCGCATGGTAGGAGTTCAGTGCAAGTTGCTTTCATCCTCTTAAAGCACCAGCCGGTTATTCACTTGCAGAGAAATGTCTATTGCTTGGGATATTATACTCCTTTACTTATTTATACTCCCTCTCGTTCTAAAAGGATTTTAGGCAGCTCATAAATATATCTACAGAATAAATTAGTCCTGGTAAGGAAAAAATAGTGTGAAATAATAGAAGTTATCATTGACTGCTTTCCTGTAATAAATTCAAAAGGAGTTCATAAGGCAGATCCCTAAAGCAACCTACTCTTTCATAAGCATAAAATATACAGAGAAGGAGCAACATTTTTTAGAGAGATCAAGATGAAATGAAGTCCCACTGGATAGTTCCTTCATGGTTTAACTTCACTCAAAAGTAAATTTAAAGTATCCTCAGGTATGAATGGGTTGATCACATTTTGAGTTGTT
>PVIC010032155.1:0-12493 GCA_004025085.1 Thryonomys swinderianus
TTTTTTTTTTTTCTCCAGTACTGGGATCAAACGCAGAACCTTGTGCTTGACAGACAGACATGGCGCCACTGAGCTACCTCCCTGGCCCAGGACATTTATTGGAAATGGCCAGTGGCCATGCTGTGCAGGCAGAGCCTGAGGTCTGTCAAACTCTGCCCAGCGCCTCCACAATCCTTTGGACCCTAGTAATGTTGCAGTCTGAAGTGCAGAGACCTCACCACTAAGTCTCATGGTGTCAGGGACTCAGGATAAGAGTTCATGAGTAACGCAGTCAGAGCAGACGGTACAGCCATCCCCACCACACAGTAGGCGCCATCAACGTTTAGAATATAAAGAACTGACGTGACCAGAAAGGCTGCCTTGGGCACCGTGATGGAGGCCGAAGTAGCTATTTGAGAGTGGTCTGGCCCATTGGGATAAAAGTGATTCCCAGGGGAGAAACCAGGGTCTTGGGTGAGACAGTATTTGCAAGTTTGCAAGGCAGGAAATTACTGCTTGGGAAGAGAGGATCCAAAAATCCATCGTCTCCAAACCCTCCTCACACCCTCCAGGGTACTTTCTACCATCTGTGAGTGTGTCATTTGTTTGTACACACGTCTGGCCTCTTTCTGGGAGACCGAACTCCGCAGGGATGAACATTATGCCTGGCACAGCGAGGGCTGAGCCTCGGAAACTGGCACATGCCAAGGGCTCAGAATCTCGTTGGCGAGTAAATGGAGAAATGCAGCTCCTTTTCTAACTTTTGTTCCCCACTTCCACGTTTGCTGTATTTTAAGGTAATCCGAGCACAGTGCTCAGAACTTTTCATTATAGGGCCCATTACAGGGGCAAGTAAGGGGCATCAGACACCTCTGAACGTCAATTTCCTCACCTACAAAGTGGGGCTAATACTTTCATCGTGGGAAGGTTCAGAAATGGGTGTAAAACAATGCCCGATGTGTAGTAGGTGCTCAATAAATGGACAGTCTTTGCAGATATCATTAGTAATAGGAAGACCCAAGGGAAGAGCAAATCATGGGAGACAGAGAGATAGGAAAGAGATTAGAATCCTTTAACCCCATTTCCCATGAGCTATTTATTTTAGGAGTCTGAAGTTAGTTGCTTAAGGAGATGGTGGGTTCATAGACATGGAAAGTAACCAGTAGTAGCCAGGGGATCTCAGTTCTCCCAAATCCCTCTGTACTATGTGTGTCTAGATCCCTGTGAAGAAAGCCATTTCTACTGCGATCTGGATGCAGTCAGCGCAAATGCTGCAAGTGATTAGTAATGTCTGCAGTGGGTGGGGCTCTGTTCACCCATGTGTTACCCCTGGGTGGGACATTTCTAGATTAGGAGGACAGAGTGACCCTGTTCCTTTCAGGTATTACCCATGACAAGACAGGGCAGGGTGCCTGAGCAGTGACGCCCAGGAAAGCCCAGGAGGGAGACTTAAGTCAGAAGTGCTAATTCGGCTATTTGTGGGTCATTTGGCATTGCCTTGTGGATGAACCCATGCCAGAGGGTCCCTCAAACTGGGACTGCCACCAGCAAAGAGGCAGGAACTGCAGAAGGAAAGGGGGGGACCGAGACACCAGGAGGAGGTGGCGTGTGACACATCGAGCCAGCACCAGGCCTGCGAGGACTGCTCGGTCAGCCACCTCTGGCTCCTTCTGTCACATCCCGCAGCTCATCTCTGATGGAGTCACAGCAGAGAACCCAGGGCCAGGCAAGAGAGCTGAGAGCCGCCAGGTGTGGTGGCAGCACCCCCAGCACGAGCTGCGCCTCTTTCCTCCTCCGCGTCTGGGCCTCCCTGATGGCCCAAGACCAGCTCCGTGCGCACAGCAAGGACATTTAGGCAGTGGCTAGAGTCAGTTTCCTGTGGCTGTTGTATGACGTCGCCACCCCTCTGGGGCTGGAAACAGTCCACATCGATCATCTTCCCATCCTGGTAGCCAGAAGCCTGTCGCAGTCGCCCTGAGCTGAAATCACTTCTGAGGCTTAGGGACTCGTGCCTGGCCCTTTCCAGCTTAGAAAGCCACCCTCACGCCCTGTGCCACGGTCCCTCCTCCATCACCAAGCCAGCCGTGCCAGGGCGAGTCCTTCTCCCATGGCCACCTCTGGAGTCCCCTCTACTGCTCAGCAGAATGCTTGGAGCCATCCTGCGCCCTCCGGGGGAGGTGGCCAGGCTCGGCCCCTACTCATGGGTCACCTGGCCAGCATCCCAAACACCCCCATTCATTTTCGTTTCCCCTTCCTTCTCCACCCACCCCGCCTCGAGTACCGGGGATAACCAGGCCCTTGCAGGGTATCCCAGGCAAGTCTAGTAATGAGCTACACCCCAGTTCTTGCTTTTATTACACACACACACACAAATCCCTTTTTCTCTGAATTCCCCTTTCTGTGTGGCCTCACACTTCCCAGGTTCCAAGATGTAGACCACAGACAGCATCAGGCCCTCTTATTCCTCCTGCCAGGCTGTCCACAGGGCAGGCGAGCCCCACACGAGGCGGGCATATTCGTCGGTGGCTGGCGCTGCTCTCCTGGCCTCCGTGAGACAATTCTAGAAACAGCCTCTTCGTTCCGCAGTGGCCCAGGGACAGGCAATCCCCAGTGTCCTTTGCAGCAGCCTGACTTTTGGCTGACCTTTACACTGACCCAGAGACTACAGAGTTATCCGTACCAAGTCAACATCGGCTTGCAGGGCGACACAACCTAAGACAGTGTTCAGTAGACACTAGCTGTTACACTGGTGGGGCTGAGTGTGACAGACCCCCGATGCAAGTGGGCTGAGGTAATACCTAGTCAGTTTCTTATCTAGGACTTCAGGCACAGCTGGATCCAGGTCCTCAAGCAATGTCACTGAACATCTCCCTCCTTTGAAGTCCTTGCTGTGCTTTCTCTCCATTGTCTTCATCCTTGGGGAGCCACTCCTCATACATTGGCAAAGACAGCCCCCAGCTAATGCAAGCAGGAACAAAAATGAGAGCAGCCTTTTACCCAGGTATCTTTGGTCCTTAGCTCTGACTGGTTCTTCTTGGATCATGTGCTTATGCCAGAACCAATCATCATAGAGACAGGGAAGGTTAGAATTTCACCGGCCTGTCCCGGGTCACATCCTATCCCAAGAGCTGGGGGCGGAAACCGCACATGAGATCCAGAGAGAATAAGCTGTGGTTCTCCTAAAGAAAATTGGGGGCGCTTTTAACATGAGAAAGAATGAAGGAAAAAGCACAGAGCTCCTCTATAAGTCAGATCATCACATCCTGTTAGTTTTAGGTAAATGTCTCCCAAGGATGGGAGACAAGATGGCGCCCAGCAGGTGGGGGTCTGGAGCTGGGAGGAAGGGAAGCCAGGCGTGGTGCCAGTCAGCAGTGCCAGCCCATCTTGGCTGGAGGGAATTCTCAGGATCAGAAATCTGCAGTCTGAGAACTTGTCTGTATTTTTGCAATTTCTATTTTCTTTGCCACAAAGCTGAGGGAAAGCCAAAAGAAAATATAGTTCCTTTCAAAAACGCCAGCTTGTCTCCACCATATAAAGTAGCATGTGAAGTGAGAAAGCACCTTTTGTTGAAGCTTGAGGAGACAGAGGGGAGGCTGGCGGTAAGAAGGCTGGATGGGAGCCACCCCCATCTCAGGAAAGAGGCAAAACCGAAGTAGGGGCAGGAGCTGAGCCAGGGCAGGAGGGTGGTGAGGATCTCCGGACCGCACAGACCTGAAGGTGAGTCGCAGACCCGCCACTTTCTAGTAGTGCAGCTTGGTTTGGATGTGTTTTACAAATGCTCAGAGACTCAGTTTTCCTCTCTGAAATGGGAGTAATAAACGCACTTCGTAGTGTGCCTTCTGAGCAGAAGACATTAGTCATTAGTCTGATGCGCCTGGCACTAGATGAGAACTCCAGATTGATTAGCTCTTTTTGGGTGACTGATTCTTGCAGCCGTTGTCCTCAGTCACGAGGGAAATGCATTTCCCAGCCTGCTCTTTCTCATGGGGTGGGAAATGTAGGGGGCACGGAGACCCATATGCTGTATGAGTCTCCTCTTGATGCTGTAACAAGTGACCACATACTCAGTCTTTTAAAATAACACACTTTTTTTTCCTCAGGTCGGAGGTCCTCTCAGAGGAAGCAGTGGGTGACAAAGGGCCGTGGGCTGGGGAGGTGGAAGCGGATAAGTCAGAGGCCTGGAAGGAAGACAGAAATGGTGCATTTGGGCACTAAGAGGACAGCCAGGCCTAACCCAGTCTGGGTCATAGCCCAGGGGGAAAAGCCATAATCAGAAAAGTGCATACATCCGCCAAATGCCCCAGTTTCAAGAGACCAGGTTTCTCACCTGCGGCCCTACAGACATCTCGATCCCAATGGTTCTTCATGGTAGGCTGCCCTGGAAGGTGCGGCATTTTCCGGCTGGCTCCCTGGCCTCTTCCTACCCAGAGGTGACCACCAGCATGACCAGGCATGGAGGCTCAACTGCCCTTGGTCAGGAGTCGGTGCCCAAACCACCCTCAAGTCTGTGTTGCCTGGGCTGCCTGTTTCCATCCACGGTGCCTGTCACACTGTCCCCAGCACCGAGCGGTGCCTTCTTGTGCCGCTGGCCCACATGCTGGGCAGGAGAAAGGGCACCTGCGGGGGGTTAGGGGCCTTAGGCCACCCTCCAGGGTGCACAGGTGATGTCTGGCAGCCACCAGCTCAGCAGCGCTGCTTTCTCCGAGGGCCCGTGGTCCCCACTGGGCTAGGCTGGGACTGAGAAGAAGCTGGGCACCAAGGGGGCCAAAGGCCCGTGGTCACCTGCCCACAGCACCCTGGCTCTGCCCCTGAGCACTCCTCGGCTGCCAGGGTCTGCAGCGGGCACCGCAGGTGACAGCACCCGCCAGCCCTGCTCCCTGCCCCCTCCACCCCGGGGCCGGGGCTCTCTGCCCTTCCAGCTCCATTTCCCCCCCATCCCCAGGTGAGTCCATCGCTCAGCCAGGCCTGGGGCTCGGTGGGCCCTGGTCCCCACCGGCTCTGACATTCTAGGGTTTTATGACTTGGGAAAAACTGGCTCTGACCCGAGGCATGTTGGAATAGGTGTAATAAACCACGCTGTCCCGGCTTTTATGGCCTCCTCGGGCACTGCTGGCAGCGAGTGCCATTTTAACGGTTCCCACTGAGGGGGGGAAGGAACCCTGGCTCTAGTTCCGGTCTGGGTCTCAGGGGGCAGAAGGGACGTCTCCATCCAGCTCTGTGACCGGTCCCGGCAGAACCAGCACTGTGCAGAGAGCAAGACAGGAGATGATGCCACCACCGCGGGGACCCAGAGGGGGGTGGGCAGTGATCGGGTGCTGGGAGATGGCGACATTTAAACTCAGCGTACGCTGGGCATGGTGGCACACACCTGTAATTTCCAGCACCCTGGGAGGCTGAGGCAGGAACATAAAAAGTCCTAGCTCTGCCTGGGGAACTCAGTGATAGAGGAAGACCCTGTCTCAGTCAATCAACCAATCATCAATCACACAGGCTGGGGATGTAGCTGAGTGCAAAATCCCCGGTTCAGTCCCTCCTGCCATTGAAAAGAAGGGACGTGGGTAAGAAGAGGAAGGTGCGGAAGAGCCCCGGGAAGTGTCCAGGCAGAGGGAACTTGCCAAACAAAGGCCGCCAGTGGGAAGCTGCGCCGCTGGGCAGAGGCCTTAGGGAGGACGGGAGCCATGGCGCCTTCTTCACCACAGGATTAAGACGAGGCTTAGGCCGCTCAGAGGATGAAAACCAGCCTCCACTTTAGGGTGAGGGACTTGTCCCGGGCCACAGCGCCCATCACCCAGTCTGGAGTCCAGTCACTGTCCTCTGGCGCAGAAGGCCATGCAGACAAAGGCACCCAGGACTCCCACAGGCCGAGCTGGGCAGGAAAGCCTCAGGCAGCCCCAGAGAGCGTAGGGCCCAGCACCGAGAGAGACCCAGCTGCCAGGCCCGGCTCAGCCCTGCCACCCACGGAAGAGTGGCCTGTGCCAGTTTCCATGGAGACTGGCTTCCAGTCTGGGGGGCAAGATGGAGAGGAAGCCGACACTGGCCCGTAGCCTCGCAGCCCTCAGGCTTGGCCACCCCATCCCAGCACAGCCAGTATTTCTTCCACTCTTCATTTATCCCTTGGGCTTTGTGGGGAGACGCAAGTGGCACACGAAAGTCGTCTACACTGAGGGTGTGTGAGGTGACGGTGAGACCCTTCAAAAATAAGGTCTTTGATCATAAGAGTCATGAGCATCTGGGTTGGCACCTAGGGGGTGACTGCCTTTCCTGACAAAAGTCAGGAAAGGTTTCATTAGTCTTGGACAAGTTTAGACAGAGGGACTAAGCCGCAGCGCGAGGGCCTTTTTGGCCAGGCTTGGGTGGCATAATCGCAAACCTGATCGAAACAGGGTTGGTTAAACGCAGCCTGAGCACTGACTTGAATACTTGGCTGACACCTTCGAGCTGGCCTGCTGTTCACACTCACCAAAGCACATGGCCTTAAAGACCCGGAAATCTCCAGGTTGCAAACAAGTGCGTGCAAGGTCTAGCCAGGCTTTAGGGCTGCTGACCCTTTGTGCAAAATTATCAAGCAATTGCAGGGCCAGGGGGCTTTGAGGACCATGATAGGCGACTGCCGCCGGAGGTCTTTCCACCCCTTAGGGTTAGAGGGTGCCCGATGTACCTGACCTCCCGGTTAGGTGTAGATAGGGAAGGCCTCGCGCGGTGAGGTGGGGAGGAAAGGGTTATTAATGGGGTGGCGCAGGGCCGCGTTGAGTGGGGGTTGCAAGTGGGGCGCAAAGGTAGTGGGGGGGGGCTCACCGTCAGAGTCGTCTCCGGGGTGGGGCAGAAAGAGGGAAAGGGAGGGTACAGTCCAGGAGGTTTGCCGGAGGAACATGGGGGTGGAGCATCAGGAGAAAAACCGGAAGAGACGCTGACGGGTGGGGGAGGGGCGCTGAGGTGGCCCGGTGCCATTTTGAGAGGATTCGGCGCCAAACAGGACGTTACCCATGATGCAGAGGGTCCCAAGGGGAACAGAGAAGAAGAGTACAGGGACTGAAGAGGAGAAGGAGAGAAAAGGCGACGGCAGCACGGAGGTAGGTGAGGGAGTCACGGGGTGGGGGGCAAACGACGAGAGAAACAAGTAGGCGAAAAGCCGAAAAACAGCGGCAGGGAGGGCTGTAGGAGGGCCGCTCACTGGCCGGGGGTCTGAGACCGGGGTCCTGAAGGGTCGGAGAAGGAAAGGTGGACCAGACGGACGGGGGCCCAGCGGCACCGAAAGGAGTGGTCCGCAGCGGACGGAGTACTCACCCCAGAGCGGGGAGATGACCGCAGTGGTGCCCACGTCTGGGCGCCAGTTGTTGTCTTTGTTGTGGTTTTTGTTTTGTTGCTCAGCGGGGTCGCGCTGGCGGGAGGGTGACCAGAGACGCAAGAATCAACACACCGATTCTTGGTCGAGGGAGGGAAGCTGCTTCTTTAGTGCACGTAGGGTTTTTTTTTTTTTCTTTTATAGAGGATGGGGGAAGGGAGCACGGCGCGAGGGGATATGTGGGCTCGTGGTGACGTGGTTCGAAGTGATTGGGCTGGCTGTGCGACGGGGCTGTTTATGATTGGAGGTTGCCTTTGCGTGTGTTGTTAGGAGGATCTTGGTGCTGGGCAACAGAAGCGGGTAAGCAGGGAAGTCTCCCTGAGAGTCTCCAGCAGGAGTCCACACGCTGGTGCCTTGATTTAGAACTTGGGCCCTCCGGAACCGAGCGACCCTAAATTTCCATGATGTTAGGTTACCCAGTATGTTGCGCTTTGTATGCTGCTGTAGGAAATGGGTCTGGGAGACAAGGCCTGGCAGACACAACATCCGTCTGGCCTGTGCATCCCTGTGCGTACCTGCCTCCCTCCCAACGAACCTGCTGGCGGCTCCTGACACCCCGGTGCTAGGCCTTCTCCGAACACAGCCTCACCCACTGCTGGTCAGCAGAAACTGCCACCACAGGTCGTACTGAATAGAGTATGTAAGCATTGGCTACATGCGAAGGGGCACTGGCTCTGGGCCGCCATTGGCCGTATTTGTGTTGGATTCGTCTTCCCTGCCTGGCTGCCCAAGAGCATGGAGCACATCCGATTAGTCCTGGAGCTCCGTGCAGAGCACAGGGCCTGGCACGTCGCAGGCGGGCATGTGTCTTGAGCTAGTCCACCCCGTGTGTCCTTCTGCGTGCAACAAGGCCCAGCAGGCCGGAGAAGTTCTGGGAGGCCCAACTGTCCTGAGATCGTTGCACAAACTGCGAGTCTCTGGTCCTGGCCCCAGAGAGCAGCAGCTGGATTGATGCCCCTCCCAGGAGGGGGCCCGGTGACAGCCCCACAGATCACCCAGTATGAATGGGTCCACTTGCAGGAGTATCGAGCGGGGCCTGGGCAAATGGCTACTCGTCTATCAATGCCACCGCTGCTGCCCAAGTGAGGGCCACTGTGGGGCCCCTGACAGTGCCCCCCTTCCAATCCCCCAGACATCCCCTCAAAACGAGACCAGGGATGCTTAGATCTTAGGAACGAGATCTGATTGCGCTGGTCTACTTTCAACCCCGGCTGTCCTTGCCCAGAGCAGGAGGGTGGCGGACAGATAGCAGGTGACAGTGGGACATTTATAGTTCTGATGGGCTGATAGAGGAGTCGAGTGGAAGCTGGCAGGGGCAGCAGACAGGTCAATGCTGTTGATGGTACTTATGCCCGATAGGATCTGGACGGGTCCAAGACAGATGGCAGTGGAGGTGACAGCCCGTGCCTGAGGTCCCTGGTCCACAGGCAGGAGACAGCTGGACAGAAGCATACATCTGGCACAGACAGGGAAGGCGTGGGGAGGTGGTAGGAGTGGCATTGGGAGCAAGTCGGGCAGCACCTGGGGGCAGGACCAGGGCTCCTAGCCTCCTCCTCCCCGCTCTCTCCTTGTCTCCGGCTGTCTCCTGGCCTTTGTTTCCTTTGCCCTTTCTCCAGTCTGCTCTGCTCTTGCATCCTTTCCCTTCCCCTCCTTTCTGTCTCTGTGTCTCGTTCCCTCCCTCCTTCCTGATCTCTCTCTTTCTCTATCTTCTCAGGCATGGCTATACCCTGTCTCTGTTTCCCCTTCTTCCCGGCTGCAGACATCTCTCTGTGTCTTCTCTCTTGCTTCTTGGTATCTCTCCACCCCTCTCCAATCTCCTCCCGCCCCTCATGGTGACTTAGCCCCAACACCCTCCTGATCCAAAGGCTGACATCTCCCCATCATCACGGGCAACTCAAGGTCACAATACTTTGACTATGACCCATCCATAGTTCTTCTCTAATAAAATTCCTAATATCCCTTCTCTGAAAACTTCTCACTCCCTCATGCTCTCTAATAGGGAAGGCCTCTGGCAGCCATGCTGGTGTCATGTGACCCTGCCTCATGGCTGACTGGATCAAGGATGGTCACTTGACCCAAGATGGGTCAATCAGAGCCTCTCACGGAAGTATGGGATTGAAGCTCTAATCTTTTTTCATGAAAAAAGGTTTAAATATTGTCACATGAAATAGTTTTATTATTTTAGAGTTTATAAATAATACATGCTACTTATAAAAATGCCAGGCAACACATAAAAGTAGAAGGAAGATGATAAAAACACCTCAAACCCCACCACCCATATTTTGAGGTGTGACCATATTTGGCTGACCACACTTTCATGACTATCTTTCTGTGTACAAACACACATCCATCTAATTTCACATGAATCTAGTAGTCAGAATTGAAGAGGCTTATGTCACACATGATGGTTTCTGTCTTACTCTCACCCCCCACACCTAACCCCAGTAACCAGTTCACAATCTACTGTGTATCCTTCTGTGAAAAGCTGGCCAGGGGGACCCCGAAATGTCAAGACATTGCAGAATGTCACCTTACATGGAAGGAATAGTTTGAAAACAGGAGGAAATGAAGGGCCTTGATATAAGGAGAGTGTCTGGGTTGTATGAGCGATCTCAGTACTTGCTGAGGGATGAGGTGACACAGTATAGCTTCGATGGCCACAAACTCCTGGGCTCAGTGGTCCTTTGACCTCAGATTCTGGAGCAGTTGAGACTACAAGTGTGTGCCGCTGGGCCCAGCTAAGAGGTCCCAGTTTCACCCCGAAATTAGAAAGAGAAGGGCAGGAAAAATCGGTGCTGGGTAAGAAGGTTGTGCAAAAAGAGGAGCACAGGGAAGCATGCAGCCACATGTTAAGACAGGGCTAGGGATAGGGCTGGGCCTCAGGTGAGGCCTGGGGCTAGGCTTAGGGCCCAGGCTAAGGTGAGGGCTGGGCCTCAGGTGATGCCTGGGCCTAGGCTTAGGGCTCAGGCTAGGGTGAGGGCTGGGCCTAAGGTGAAGCCTGGGGCTAGGCTTAGGGCCCAGGCTAGGGACAGGGCTGTGCCTCAGGTAAAGGAGAACTACAATTGTGGAGCTTTTGGCTTTCAGTTGAGAGATCCTTTGAAGACGTAAGCCTGGCCTGGTCTTGAAGGTGCTGTGGTCAGATCTGGGGGAAGAGAGAGGGAATCAGGGAAAAGCCAGGGCAGGAAAGACCAGGACTTGAAGTTCTAGGGAAATCTCTGCCTGTCCAGGTTGCAGAGCATGCAGCAGTGAGTCCACTGTCAGGGAGGAAGTCTGTTCTGCGAAGAAAGTTGGGTGTATGGTAGAAGTCGTTTTCCTGATGCCAGGAGGACCAAGGCTCAGCGTCAGTCACCTAGACACAGATGGTATGCAGGGATTTGCGTGGGTCGTGTCGATATCCAGCTGTCACAGCAGGCACCAGCCTCAGACACAGATCCCAGGGAGGGTTATGTACAAGGACTAGAGGTGTGTTGAGGTGGCATCTGCTTCTATCTTCCCCTCCAAGAAAGCCATGAGCTTTGGGGCCGTCACCCTCTGTAACTGGCCCTCTGCCACCTTCCCTACCCTTGGGTTCCCCTGCCTCAGTCCCATGAAACTCCCCATGAGGAAAGTTTTACCAGAGCAGTGTGTGACCTTGGGCAAGATACTTAACCTCTCTGGCTTTAATTTCCTCATTTATGAAATGGGAATTACAATAGTGCATGTCTTATGAGATCTCTAAGAGGATAAATTAACAGTATGTTTTTAAAGTATTTAGCATAGTCCTTGGCACAGAGTGAAGGTTCACTAAATATCAGCTAGGATAACAATAACAACAATATTAATAATGTTCAATGATAGGCCGACTTGGTCACCACATCACCCTACCTGACGTCTTCATTCATAGCTTCCCATCTATCAAAAGTTTTCCAGAGTGTCATATGCCTGTAATCCCTGATGCTCAGGAGGCTGAGGCAGGAGGATCACGAGGTTAAGCCCAGCCTGGGCAATTTAGGGACTTATCTCGAGACAGGTCCTGTCTGTCTCAAAATAAAAAGTTAAAAAGAAGCTGGCAATTCTGATTGAAATCCCCACACCAACACCATACTTCACAGAGCTAGAGAAAATAATCCAAAATTTCACCTGGAACCACAGGAGACCCAGAATAGCAAAAGCAATTCTAAGCAACCAGGACATGGGAGGGTATATTACAATCTCCAACTTTAAAATGTACTATAAAGTGATAAAAACTGCATGGTACTGGCAAAGTAACAATCCCGAGGACCAGTGGAATAGATTAGAAGATCCAGAAACAACTCCAGATACACTATGCCACCTTATCTTTGACAAAGGAGCCAAACATCCTCAATGGAGGAAAGACAGCCTCTTTAACAAATGGTACTGGAAAAACTGGGCTTTAACTTGCCAAAAACTAAAGGTAGACCTATCTCTTTCACCATGTACTAAACTAAAATCACGATGGATTCCAGACTTAAACATTAAAACAGAAACAATAAACCTGATGCAAAACAGGTTAGGTAAAATTCTTGGAGACATTGGCTTAGGCAGAGACTTTATGAACAAAACCTCTATAGCATGAAAACTAGCAGAAAGAATCAACAAATGGGATCTCACCCTACTAAAAAGCTTCTACACAGCAAAAGAAACCACTGGTAGCCGGGCATGGTGGCTCATGCCTGTAGTCCCAGCACTAGGGAGGCAGAGACAGGAGGATTGCTGAGTTCGAGGCTTGCCTGGACTACATAGTGAGCTCAGGGCCAGCCTGAACTACAAAGCGAGACCCTGTCACAAAAAAACCACTGGCACCACTAAAAGACAACTAACAACATGGGAAAAAAAATCTTTGCTAGCTGTCTGTCAAAGGGCTACTATCTAGAATATATAAAGAACTTAAACAAATCAGTCCCCCCAAGTTTAAAGACCCAATTCAAAAATGGGCACTGAAATGAAGACACGTCTCAGAGGCAGGAGTAAAAGCAGCCAAGAAGCATATGAAGAAGTGTCCAACATCACTGCTCATTCGAGAGATGCAGATGAAAACAACACTGAGATTTCATCTAACTCCACAAAGAATGGCTATTGTGAAATCAACCAGCAGTAAATGCTGGCAAGACTGTGGGGAGAGAGGAACCCTTCTCTACTGTTGATGGGATTGTAGAGATCAGTGTGGAGATT
>PVIC010032156.1:0-20864 GCA_004025085.1 Thryonomys swinderianus
CACCAGTAGAGGGCAACAAAGCTCACGGGTTTTTAAATATTTTCAGTTTCCCGAACTCAAGGTACCCTGAAGAAAAACTTTTAAATACACGTATATTTGCAAATTATTCATTCGGCAAAAGATAATAACTGTATATTTTTTAAATCAGCAGCGTTTTTCCTCGGTCAATGTCTTCTTTGCCGAACACACACCAGTCTTTGACTTCCTGACACGTACATGCTCAGCGCAGTGATTGTACTTACATAACTTTCCAGTCCCATTTAGGAAAATCATGAAACTGGTTTGAATCACCACCAAATACTGAGAATGCTTAAGCCAAAGGTGTGGGAGATTATATAACGAATAAAAAATTCAAAATTAGTGTTACTTTTATAATGAAAAGCTTAATTCCAATATCTTTTAAAATATTTTCAAAGTTTTATCACATGAACTTAGTCAAAAAACCACAAAGGATAAAAGTTACTGTACCCCTTCAAAAACAAAAAGTCAAGCACTTATTCACATTATCCTTCTGTCAGAGACATAAACGGAAGAAAACATGAAGACTGAAAAACGCGGGCAAAACCAAAGGTGACCCCCCCCCTTTTTTTTTATGGGTGTAGTCTGAAACGATGCTAAGTGAAACAAGTCGGATACCTAAGCTTAACTATCTCACGGTCTCGTAAAAGCCAGCAGGAAGACAGATCTTTCGCAACAGAAGGAGACAGTGAGATGGAGGAAGGGGGAAGGGGTGTGAAAAGGATTAAAATGTGTTACACCCGCGTACCAAATACCCACGACGAGTGAAATAATTATATAGTGCAACATGTGCTACTAAAACATCTTTTGTAAAAAGGAACGGCCAGAATTCTCTCAGTTCCAGTATAGACCTCCCAGCCGGGAAAAGTCTCAGTGCTATGAAGGACTAAGCGCGCCCGACGCTGTTCCCCAGTCCTCGCACGGAGGGAATTTCAGGGCAGAGCCTGATCCGCCCACCTCGCAGGAGAGACGCTCAGGCCCAACCCGGGCAGAAGCGCCGGCCCAGGTACAAAGCCGGCGCCCGATCCCGAGCCGCGCGGCTGCAAAGCGGCGGGAAAGGAGAAACTCGGAAAGCGTCTGCCCCGCGAGCGCGCGAAGGATACCCACGGCCAGGACCTTGCCCTCCAGCGACTCGGGGCTGACCTGCCGGCCCGAGCCCTCCAGCAGCTTCCACAGCCCCTGGACTCCCATCGGAGTCTGGAAGAAAGGGCGGACCGCGGACGGCCGGCGGTGCGGAGGAGCAGAGCCGGGCCTCGCCCAGCGCTTCGGCCCAAACGTTTACTCTATGTATTTGATAGGAGACCGGGAAGAGGGGGCAGCGGCAGCCAGCCCTGGTTTTACCGCGAGTGGGTCGATTGGAGCCTCTCGCCTTCCGTCGAATGTGATGAGCAGACGGAAGTCCCGCCTTATGAGGTGACGCATATTTCCTGCGCCTGTAGCGCTGCGGAAGTGAATGAACGATTTCGTCCTGTGTTTGCATTTTGACGGGTCAGAATTGCTTGTTTGCATTTTGACGGGTCAGAATTGCTGGCGTATCGCTGTTAAAAAAGTAAACGTCTGTGCACCAAGTCTTCCTGAAGTGACGAGTTTTACCCGTCTTTCCAGTATCAATTTGTACCCATTGCGCTGCCAGTTGTGAAGACTTCAAGCTAATCACTGCGTTACACGAAAAGAGACAACAAAGAGGTGGATTGTTGTTTTTAAACTGCTGGTTACGGTAGCATGTAGTAACTCGATGGTGATAAGATTCAGAGCTTTACCTTGAAATATTATTTAGTTTTACCCAGCCACTGACGCGTAGATTTCCACAGTTTGTGCTCAGAAATTTTTTTTAAATTCCCATAGCAGCTCGAGGAAAATCTGATTTGTGAACACTTGAGTCTATTCAGATCTCAGCCGTATCTAATTATCGTCCGTAGCACTGCTCAAAGCACACTTGTCTAGAGTTTTGTTCTTCATCTGTAACGGCACAAAACCAACCTTGCAAACTTTAAGGGTTAGAAGCGATGTGTGCAAAGCACTTAGTACTAGCTATTCAGTAAATGATACTATTAGCAAGCACGTTTGTTCACATTTGAGTGTTCAAATTGGATTCTCCATAATAGAAATGCATCAGAAGTTTTTAGCAAAACCATTTTTGTCCAAACAAATGGTTCACAGTAGCTATGTTGATCAGTAATGAATCTTACGATTGTTATGTTTTTAGTGTGTTTTTTGCAGTTCCCTCATGCATAAAATAATCCACAGATTTTTTTCAGAGTTGCATTTTACTGAGAGCAATATAATTGCCCATTTGTCTCCTCCCCATAGTAGACTACAAATTTATTGAAACCAAGAACTATCTTGACTGTTTCAGCCCCCACTTTAGACATACAGCAGAAATATAAATGCTCCCTAAATGACATCTCAGGCTTCTGGTCTAAAGCTCTCCAGTGCACCATCTGCCCCGAAGAATTTGCTGAAGTGTTTGTTCCCATCTCATTGGAGCCATATAATAACTAGTTTTCTGAGTCTGAATTGAATGCCCCACTCAAACTCCTATGTTGAAGCCCTAACCCCCTATATTTTAAAGAGTGGTTAAAATGAGGTCATAAAGGGCCTAGAGTGTAGTTCAGTTCACAGTGCTTGCCTAGCGTGCTCAAGGCCCTCAGTTCAATCCCCCGTACCCCCCAAAAATAGAGTCCGGCAGGTGGCTCACACCTGTGGTCCCAGCACTCGGGAGGCAGAGGATTGCTGTGAGTTCGAGGCTTGCCTGGGCTACATAGTGAGCTCAGGGCCAGCCTGAACTACAAAACGAGACCCTGTCTTAAAAAAAAAGAGAGAGAGAGAAGAGGAGGAAAAGGAGAAGCAAGAAGAAGAACACAGAAAAAAAGGAAGAGAGGGTGGGAGGGATGGACAGAGCCATGAGAGTAGAAGAAAAGGAAATCTGAACAGACTTTGGGGATTCTCACACAGAGAAAAGGCCACATGAAGATGCAGAGAAAGGCGGCTCTCCCTATGCTGGAGAGCCCTGAGAAGAAACCAAACCTGCCAAAACCGTGCCCAGGACTTCTAGCCCATAGAACTAGGAGGAAGTAGTTTTGGGTTTTTTTTTAATAAAGATACCCAGTTTGTGGGATTTTGTCATAGCAGCTCTAGCCAACTAAGGTACTCTGATCCTAGGCATGCTTCCTCATCAGTGAGATCCTCAGTTCCTGCCAACAAAATGGGAACTGCCACCAATTCCCAGGATCGTTCCGAGATCAGCGTTTTAAATGGAATCACCCACTAGAAAATAAGGCTTGTGTTAGTTTTCTGAGCGACTGCGAGGGTGGAAATGCTGTGGGTGAAAACTGAAGAATGGAATGGATCGTGCAGCAGCTCCCCGAGACACTGGGTATTTGAGAGGATGCAGGTTGGATGCTGCACTGAGCTGGTCTAATGATGGGCACAGCTCTGTAACAGTAACAGTAGTGGGAAAAGAAACAGTTAAAGGGTTTACTTTAAACAAACTTTTTTGTTTCTGCTTCAGACCTGGGATAAAAACAAATATCTACTGTAGACATTGGAGTACTGTAAGTACTTTAAAAACCAAAGCAATCGTTTTTGGGTTTTTTTTTTCCTTTTTTGTTTTAAACAAGGTCCAGGTAGTCCAGACTGTCCTCAAACATGCAGCATCCTCCTGGCTCAGCCTCCCGAGTGCTGAGATTACAGACATTTGCCACCCAGTGAAAGCAACAGGTATTTTATAAAACGGTTTTGAAGGAGCAGCAATTATGAAGTGTATACTTGATTCACAAAGACTTAGCTCCTTTAGATATTTAAAGGACTTGCTGTAAATAATCTAACTGTAAAATACAAATGTTTTAAAATAGTAGCACTTTCTATCTACAAGGCATTGTCCTAAACACTACATGTAACCAGGGATCATGGCACAAAGCTGTAAACCCATCACTAGTGGGGGCTGAAGCAAAAAGATTGCACATTTGAGCTCAGCCTGGAAGCTTAGTGATTTATGGAGACTATGATGCAAAATTTTTAAAAATGAAGAGGCTAAGGATGTAAGTAATTGTAAAGGCCTTGGATTCAATCCTCAGTACCGCCAAAATAAATAATAGACAAAAATGAACAATACATGTTTTAGCTTACGTATTCTTGCAAATTATTTCTCCATTTTACTTATTGAGGAAATAAAAAAATCTCTCAAGTTGATAACACTAGTAAGTACCGAGATAGTATTTGAAACTTCACTGAATCTATGGAGATTCGTAAGAGTTAACAGAGAATTTAAATAGGGCAAGAATGGAAGTATGCAGTAACTCTTGTCCTCTGTTTCTGGAGAAGTGATTTCACTAACCCTAAACTTTACTCTGAACTGCCAAACTGTAAGCAAAGTTTTTAAACTGTCATTTATATTGAGACCCTTATTTCAAAATGTGGCTGTGGTCAGGATGCAGACTGAGCAAACTCATCCTCCATTCCTAGGCTCAACCTATTTCTTAATATTTTATGTGCCTTTTTTTCTCCTTTCCTCATGGCTCTTACTCACTTCTTCTCTGAAATCTTTAGGTAACTTATGAACTAACTTATATTCAGCACTGCTTAACCTACAAAAACTACAACTTTATTTCAGGCTAATGCAATAATGAAAGTTTCTATTTCCTCTTAAAAAGTCATATTGAAATCTAAAATTACTCATAATACATATTGTTCCACTGATAATAAAGGACTGAAGATGGTTTCTTATGCTTAGTAAGGCAGAACTGACAAATTATCCTACTCCAAAATTATGAACTTACTTCCTACCTAAAACAAATGCACAATAACACCATCATGATTAAAAGTAGAAAACAAAACTTTATTTGATGAAAACTTTTTAAAAGTTCTAGTATGAAGTAACAAAATCAGCCACCTACAAATCTCTTTCAGTCATTTGCATTTCAAGACAAAATATTCTCTTCAGAAAAATGACCACTTCATAATATATATCCCTTTCTGTAGGCCAGACACATGAGTGGATACATGGATATAAAATTCAAGAGAAAAAACGGAACACATTTTAAAAATAAAAATTTGAACCCTCTCCTTGAGGTGTATTGTAGTGTGGTTACAACATGTTCAGCACCTTGTATTTACCAAGTTACTGATTTTAGTCCTAGAACAGGCCCTGAAATGACAAGAGATCCCAGTTGTTTGTGAGTCACAGGTTGGCAGCAGAAAAACTGACAGCAGCCAGGGAGGAGCTCAAGTATATGAAGTCCACACTTGTGAAATATTTAACACGCACTTCAAACAGCTAATGATCTATATGGTTCAAAAATGGAAACTGCTCAGAGTTAGAACAGAGCTAGTTGTCCTCTGAGTGAGTGATGGGCATTCCTAATCCATCTGCAATGCCACTGTTTTGCGAATGACTCCACTTAAGGGACCAATCAAGTATCAGACGATCTCACAGCACAGATAACTACGAGTATGGAGAACTTGTCCTTTGACTCTATTCCTATTCTAGACTGACACAAGTCTTTTCACGACCTACTGTTCTTGTCAGGAGTCACTCCTAAAATGCCAAGTTTTGACTCAAGAATATCTGAACCAATGAACTGTTACCCACTCACACCAACAGAAAAGATCAGTTTCTTGAGTCTTTTCCCTTTTGCCTCTTTATTGAGAATCCTGAGACAGTCAGGAAACGTAAGAGGCAAGCAAGAGACTATATATAAAAAAACTACTAGACTCACAAAGTAATTTTAAATGAGCTTTAACCATGAGCAACAACTAGAAATGGACAGCCCCCACTTTTTAAGGGCAAACGGTGCTCTACATCTTGATCTTAGGAATATATCTATCTGTACCAAATGTCTAGGGTTCAAGTCATGAAAAATCACTTCATGCTTAAATATTTCAAATCAAGATCTTGTTAAGTGAATTTCTGTTTTTGTTTAGAAGTAGCTGTGATTTTATCTGATTCGATGAAACTTTTTGTCCAGATTGCTTATCTACGCTTCATTTTAAAAGGGTAATAATCTGTGCTTATCTGCTTATATATCTGAAATCACCCAACATAATCATATATAAGCTTATTTACTAGAGAACTACAAGGTTATGCTTTGTACTACACGATCCATTCCTATTACTGTAGACTGAATAAAATCTCCTGCTGTCTTAGTGTTGTCCTGTACATAATCACTGTGTGGCTAACACCAGGCGTTCCGTACCCAGCACACTCAGTCATTCCCATCGTAACCACCACAGCCCTGGAAGCCACTGTTCCTTCTCTCATGGATACTAGACATCTTTTTCCAGGCTGAGTCCTGATGGAAACTAGCGCTGAAGGACCGGCCCAGGCGCCCATGCTGCTTCTTGGAGATGTTCTCTTCACTCTCAGATTTCGCAATTCCTTGTGTGTGTGTTGGAGGCTGGGATTCTTGTCTAATGGTTCCAAATGGAAAGTTCCAAAGGCCAAATCTTTGCCAGTTTAGTCTCTGGAATGCTATAATACAATGCAAATTTCCCCCCACCTAAGAAGGAAACAAGAGTTAGGTGAAGAAATGTGTATAAATCTGTGGGTCCCTATGGACTCCCATCACGGTTTAGCTCTAAAATAGCCCCTACAGTTCTATATTGTGTTCAGAGGTGGGGCTTTCAGGAGGTGACTGGATTATCAGGGATCTAACTTCATCAGTGGTTTACTTTTTTCAGATTTTTTGTATTGGTACATTATATATACACATCACAATTACACTCCACGTTGAGAATTTGTACCAGTATATGACACAACTTAATTCTCATTTTTCTCCCTCCCCTACCCACCCTACCTCCCCCCACCCCTATATGCACAAGCATTGTTTCCTTTTTTTTAACATCAGTTTTTTTCTTTCTTCATTATTTACCCCTAAGCCCCATTACCCTTTGAATATTTATTATTTCACAGTATCAATCATGCATTCTAGTGATTTGATTTATTGATGAAATTGTATTATTGGGAGGTGAGGAAGGGTCTGGTCAAAAGGGGTGAAATCAGGGCCCTGGCCTCGGGGACTGTGTCTCGTCCCCACCCTCCTTGGGCTTTTTCCTTTCCCTGCTTCTTGGCTGCCATGAGGTAGCGGCTGTGCTCTGTCACATCCTCCTGCCACGTGCTCTGCAGTGCCACAGGCCCAAGCCACAGGTCCAGACAGCCACAGAAGCCTCTGAAACCAGGACCCAAAAGAAATGTTGCCTCCTTTATGTTTGTTTATGTCAGATATTTTGCCACATCCATGGGAAGCTAACAGATCTCCCTTATTTTAATGCTCTTTCACAATCCTGAACACTACTTTTCTCTTAAGACATTAATAGAGCACATTATCCCGGCATCTTTCCTGAAAACTGTCCACAAAATACAAGTCCCACCAGCACCAAACCACTTCTCTCTCCACAACTCACTTTCAGCACACCCTCTCACCACTGCACCTGCCTGCTTAAAACATCAACGCTCTTCCTCTCCTGTTCTTCTCATATGCTTGCATTAACTAGGACAACTGTATGAATCGCACATCTGCTCCGTGCCAACCCTCCATCTCCCTTTCTCTGAAAGTTCCCTCTACTGTCCATTCTGTACACAATTAATTGGGTCCTCATTGGGTTAAGACTGTGAAACTGGATCAGGGCAGGTCCGTCTCGGCCTACTCATCTGAAAGGAAGCCATAAATTGAAGGGCCCAACACCCAAACTAAAAGCAGAACTCAGAGCAAGCAGCCTCTCTGAGAGTAAGAGGGAGGATGAGCCCCTGCAGCCCTTGTGTCATCTAGTACTGAGTGCCGCCCCTCCCCCTCCAGGCTACTCTCCTCATCCCGGAATCCTCAGTAGCTCTGAGCCCTTAAAATAAGTTTCTCTTAGCTGTCTGTTCAGGTCTGAATTGGGTTTCTATAATTTGCGACCTAAATGGTACTGAGTAAAATGCTGCACTTTGATCTCCTGGGAAAGGCCTTCCAAGAACATGGTCTTCTTACCGTCTTGGTTTTCCGGAACTGCAGTCCCCTCTCTAAGTGCCGGATATCTAGGTACTCTGGGTTTTGAGTGTTGAGGTCGGTAACAATGTCTGCCCATCTACAGCGAAGAAGACAGAGCACAGTCTTCAGGGTCACAGTACAGTGTACGGAACTCTTCACAAGAGTAACTTGCTACCATCTTGTCATCATAATAACTGGCGATACTTCTCGTATCTCCACATTGTTCCATCTACTAAGCTTTAAAAACTTTTTGGGAGAATTTATCCAGTTATTGTCAAGGTCCTCTGCATACAATTGGTTACTTTTCTGATAAACTAAGTGTATGTCAACAGGTGAGATGACATCCTGCAGGCTCAGGTGGCAGCCCGACATCTTTTCTCCTTAAGTGTAATCAAGCAGCTTATTTGAGAGGCGGTCTGCTGTGCTGCCCCCCTGGCCTTTAGCTCCGGGGCTTCCCAACCCTCCTGCCTCCACAATAGCACCAAAGATGCAATGCACAGGGAATAATTAACAAAAGGCATCTACAATGCTACACTGAAGAATACCAAGCACTGGTGAGAGAAATTAAATGCTAACTGGAGGTACAGTCTACATCTACAGATTGGACGGTTCCATGTTGTCACAATGTCTGTTCTCTCCAAACTAAACTGTGAATTTCATCGATTCTGTCCACGTGAAAATTCCACCGGACTCTCTAGCAGATATGGACAAATCTCTCAAATTTTTATGGGAAAGCAAAGTTCTAAGTGTATTACTTAAAAACAGACACAATTTTTTTAGGATTCCATTTATACAGAATTCAAAAGCAAGCAAAGTAAATCTGTGACGACAGGAATCAGACCACAGTTTTCCTCTGGGGGTGGGAGGAACAGAGGAGGAGGGGCCTGGTGCCGTGAATGGTGAAACATATACCACGTCTTGCCTGGCTAAAGACTCCACAGACACGTACATTTAGTGACACTCATCAAAATTTCCTCCCTCCCAGGGGAGGAGACTGGAGGGAAGTGGAGGGAAGGTGGGGAGAAGAGAGGGAAGGAGGAAAGGAAAGGGGGGGGAGGGAAGGAGAGGGGGAGGGGAGGGGAAAGGCAGGGGAAGGGAAGGGAACATACTTTTTACAGTGAATGGCAGGATGCTTCCTACTTGATTCTCCAATTAAGATCCAATATTCTACTTCCTGTGGTGAGAGAGGACCCCTGCTAAATAGAAAATACATCCAGAGTAAACTTAATAAAAGGCATTTACTCCCTTGAATGTACTGCTTCAACTCTACATTAATAAAAGATACACTGGCATCTAACATTTATTCAAAGGTGGCATTTACTAGTCTAGATACTAGAGTGTAGACTTGGGCAAACTTCTCAAAGTCATTAACAAGAACTCATAAGTTAAACTGAAGCCTTAATTCCTTATTTGAAACCTAGGGTTAAAACTATAAAACTAGGGTAAAAACTATACTACGGTAGTATAGTTTTTCTATACTACCGCTCCGATCCTAGGAAATAAAAATCCTAGATGCTTTAAGCTATTCTTCCATCGTTCACGATTCATTCAAGACGTTTCAGAAAGCATCCAAAAACTATAATCCTAAGGGCTGATGCGCTGAGGGAACTTGAAAATACGGAACCCCAGTCCCATCCCTGGAAATCCTAATCCAAATAGGTCGAGAATGGTATCTAAGGGTTTGCACTAAAAAAAAAAAAAAAAAAAAAAAAAGGCCGGAGGGTTAGCTCAGTAGTTCTAGCGCCTGCCTCACAAGAGCAGGGACCTGAGTTCGATCCCCAGTAACCACATATAATGCTGGGCGTGGGGACACGCCCACCAACAATCAACACGGCATACCACAATGCCAGGCGTGGTGGCTCACGCCTGTAATCCCAGCACTCGGGAGGCAGAGGCAGGAGGATTGCTGAGTTCGCGGCGGCTTGCCTGGGCACCATAGTGAGCTCAGGGCCAGCCTGAACTACAAAGCGAGACCCTGGCTCAAAAAAAAAAAAAAAACAACCTCCAGTGATTCTTAGGCCTCGGTATCAATGAGAAACTCTTTAAGGGACAAAACAGAAGTAAAATGTTTTATTTTGGGTCTACGCCTAAAATAAGGCAAAAGTCCTAGGATGAAAGGATAAACCAGAACAATAATGATCTCACCTCCAGAGAAATGGGCGAAGCATTTCAGAATCTGCAGAGACCAGACAGCTTTTCCCTTGCTCCTCACTCACAGAACTACAGTGTCTGCTTCTCCCAGCTTGCCCCGTCTCAGAGCTCCTCCCCTCACCCTTCTAGGGGTCTCGCAGGGGGACTGGAAGACTCCTCTCCTGACCAAGCCACGTTCTCCTAGCTGGACCTCAGCCCTCCCTCCCCTGCAGCGGGGGTACTGACCACGACCACTCCCCCCGCTCAGTCATGCGCACCGACCCAGGATTGAGGCCCCAGACCTCAGCGGGGCCGGAGCCTTGCCCAGTAGCAAAGCAGCCGGGGCTTTTGGTTCCACGAATCAACTAGAACGTTTCTCCTCTGCTTCGGACCATCCCTGCATTTGCCCAAACCATTGTTACATTTTCTTTTCAGGACTATTTCCTTCAAAAAGATAAATCTGCATGTATTTAGTTCTTAAAATACAAACTCTGAATTAAACAAACAAATGTAACTGTGAAGAAAACATAGTTCCCGACAGTGGAAACAAAAATTGGCTCTAGCCCTCCTTGTAACCAGGACACAGTCAGAACCCTGAGAGACTCCATATTTGCACCCCAAGAAGGGAAGAGACTTTTTATTTACTCAGTTGTGGCAATCTTCTTCACACACTGTGCAGGTGAGACCCTGGAGGAGGACACGGAAGTCCTTGCAACTGTTTTATAGTAGACATAAAAGAGATTTTTCAAGTGCCTTTGTGTTATATAATGACTGAACGATACTACCTAAATGGATTATTTGTTAAAGTACAATTAACAAAAATTATTTGTTAAATTACAATTAACAGCTCTGCAAAAGAATAAGCTAGAATATTTAAAAACTGTAAGGAAATAGATTATCAAGCTTTCCAGTTTGAGACTTGAAACATATGTAATATTTTCCCTGCAACACGTTTTCCTGGCAGAGTGCCCATACCATACCTGCATGCTTACCTGAAGGCCTTATTCGCTTTAACTGGGGTTGCTTCAAAGCCAATTGGACAAAAATAATGATTCTGGCAATGATAGATATAAGCCAACGATTCATCTTTCAATCCACGCGTTAACTTTGACAAGGCTCCTGAAGCTTCAAAAAACAAAACCAGACACAGACAGACGGCCCATGAAGAACTGTCCACTTTTCACAAGGTGAACTAGCTAAGGACTGGGAGACAGAAAACACATGGCTTGGGATACACTGGCGCTGCTGGGGAAAACAGGAAGCCACTGATCAGTACAAAAAATATTAACAAACTTATTTTCTGCTCCACCCTTTTGACAAACTCAAAAAAGCCAAAAAAAGAAATGAAATATGTCCATGTTTACCAAAAATGTTCTAATAATATACAGAGCTGCCAGACTTTTAATTCCTATATAAACCTAGTATCTTGTGTTTATAGCAACAGCTTCAATCTGCACATGTCATTAAAACCCTAAATAAGCATCCCAACATTGGCACGTTTGTTCATGAACTATATCCATTTACTACATACTTGTAAGTCTTTGCAAAAGATATACAAAATGTAAGAAGTTTAAATGAGGTCAAAATATAGGCATTATAATATGGATAAGGTGTGTAAATCCCAATTTAAAGACTACTGATGTACACAGCTAAATAAAAATAGCTAATAAAACAGCTTCAAAAATGCCAACTTTCCCCACTAACATACACTCTCTTTCTAAAAGATGTTACACAAACCAAAAGAGTGGATCACAAAAGGGCAGGAACACCTCTACAGAGTCAGGATGGAACACAACAACCTTTTCACACCATTCTTTTTGTCTCTTTCCCACAACTGCAATAGTTGCCAAGTAATTTCAAATGTCTTATCATTAAAAAAAAAAAAAGTTTTTACCAGCAATCAGTACTCAAAGCCATTAACTGAGGTTTCATTAACTTGTATTCCTGGAAGAAATTAAATTATTCATTAACAAATGGCCCATTAAAACAAGAAATCCTAAAAGTAGTAGATAAAAGCTTACAAATTACAGTCACAGTGATTGACTTTCTAGCTCTACAAAGAGCTAAGGACCACTAAGAACAGCCACAGCTGCATCGGGCATCCAGAAGACTCGGCCCACCTGCCCCACACAATTTGCTCTGTCTGTGGTGATGACCACATTGCTGGCTTCAGTTTTCTCCACAGTTTCATCCAGACTTTCTGCACAAACACCTGCTTTGTGGTCTCCCACCAGCACACCCTGCACAGTTGGGTCTTTTCTCCTAAAATCTCTGCTTCGTAGCAATACCTGGTAAGCCTTTCTTTGTGTCTGGCTGTATTCCCAACAGCGTAAGAACTGCTACCCCGGGCAGCTCTCAGTGGAGCACCTTAAGAGTTAAAGAGAGGCATCCATATCTCATCTCGCCAATAGAATCTGACAGCAGATAGACAGGTTCCAAGATAACAACATAAACATGGGCTTTAGACTCCTCACAAATGCAATAATTACAAAGATGCCTATATACATAACTGATATAGAAAATCTCTTAAAAATTCTGTGCCACTGGGATTGAACAAGGGAGGTCTCTATCCCTGAGCTACATCTCCAGCCCTTTTCATGTTTTATTTTGAGATAGGGTGTTGCTAACGAATCTTTTTTATTTGTTTGTTAGCTGCAATGCTGAGGAACAAATTCAGGGCCAAAGCACCTTATATCCTAAAACTTTCATTACAAGAACCTCCATCACAGCTGGGCGAGGTGGTGCCCGCTGTAATCCCAGCACTGGAGAGCTGTGGAAGGCCGTGCCGGCTCTGAAGCCAGTAAGGAGCTACACAGCAATTTCAAGGCAAACCTGAGCTCTGACTCAAGAAAACAGGAACATTAATCATAAGTTTTCAATGGAAATCTTTATGTATTTCACACTTTCTTCTTTTCCCCCGCTGTCCCCGAGGCTCTTCCACAGAATCAGAAGTATCTCACAGAGCACAGGTGGAAAGGCACCATTTCTCCTACTGATGGAGGCAAGAGCTTGGATACCAACTTTAGGGAGACCCCCAAGTTGAGAAGAAGGGCTTGTCAAATGACAAACTGTCGCACTCCTCTTCTCCAGGTGACTGACTCTGCCTGTCCAGGGCAGGGGACCAAGCATTTCCACTTCCAACAAGCTCCTGGCTGGGCGCCTAGGAAGTCCACGCGACACCGCAGGAAAACACAAGACCGGCTCTCGCAGGGAAGATGAGACAAGAGACTGTACGGTAAGGCTTCGGGACGAGACAGTGCCACAAAAGGGGTACAGGTACAGGACTCACAGGAGGGAGGGTTTGAGCAATCAAGAAAGGGTAGCATTCAAGATGGAGCTCACTGATGGGGAGTCAACAGTCCGGAGGGAGGAAAGGCCAGGGGGAGGGTGCGAAAGCACAGCAGCACGCGGGAAGGAATGAGCCAGGGAACAGCCAGTCCCCTCACTCAGAACACAGGGCACAGTGGTGGAGAGAGGCCTACCGGAGGGCACCCCCAGAATTTCAGGACAAAGTCACAAAAAGATCACCCTCTGAAATAAAAGACAGTGAATGCGAGATTTAATTCATGAAGGTCATCGTGTGAGAAAGTGATTTTGCTTACGAGAGGACACAGAAATATGTCGCCGAGGGAAGCTAGATTCACAGCGAACTCCAGTCTGTACCAGAATATGGCTAAGACGTCAGACAAGGGTCATAAGCGACAGGCGGCTCTGACCAAATGCAGAGCCAGGATCCGTGCAGTGGAGACAAAGGCGAACAAGCCCCTGCCCGTGGCTGAGCGAGGCCAGGCTGGAGAGCGCTGCACACCTCACTGGCCCTGCGTTTAATATGAAATGAAGCAAACCAGTAGATGGGGGAGGAAGTGTTAGTGCACCACATCCGGGGGCCCCCGCTGAGGCGCAGTGGGTCTGCTGCTGGCTGTGGTCTTGGGGAGGGAGCGGGTGAATTAGCAGGGATGGCCCAGGGCTTGCTGAGATTCTCTGTGAAGCAAAAGTAGTGAACTATAACACCCCCTGGAAAGACAAGAAAATTACACATCTAACAGTAAGTATAATCAAGCAGCTGACAGAAGAATGAATCTGGGCTTCCCTGGCACAGAGACTGGTGGCTAATATGTGCAGACGATTGCAAGGGACAGCTAATGTCATCAACTTTCACTGTAAAAAAATACATCAACTGGCTTTTAAAGTTACATTTTATCAAAATCCCTATACTTCATGTTTATTCCATAAAAGAGTCCAGTCCTTGGAATTGGGTTAACAAGACCCGAGAGGTTACAAACTCAATGAAGTGTAGTTAGTGTCCCTGAAAACTGAAGGGCCCTGGTGGAAACAAGTTCAAAAGTCCTTTAAAAACAGTTTAAGTGAGAAGAGAAGATGCATTTTAGAGTGTTTTTTGAGTAAACAACACCAACACCAGCACCAACCAATAGTGGCTTTCAAAACTAAACATCCCAGCAACCGATGAGGAAAGTCTGTCTCCGCAACTCTTCCTTCTTTCTGCAAGGAGACTATATAAAAGTTGATTGTTTTACATCATTCTACTCCTTCCTCCCAATCAGAAGTCAGAGAGTAACATGTGTGAGGTCCCTCTACGTGACAACCACTCCACTGTTTCTACCACCCTAGACATTTTTCCCACACTCCATCAAGAAGTCCCAAGAAGCAGTTAAGAAGTGATTGTGAGACATCCTTCCCCTTCACTGAACACTAGAAATGTGGACGACAATGCTGAAATGTTAAGTCTCAGCCTTCAGAAAAACCTGACATCTGGAATTCTGAAAAGCCACCGATGAAGAGGTTCCAAGAGACAGCGAGAGGGTGCCGTGTGTTCCCACGGAAGCCAGGGCAGGGCTAGCAGCCACGTGCGGGTGGCTGTGTGTCTGGGGGTGCGGGAGGAGGGACAGTAGGAAGGAGCCAGAAGAAAACATCAGCTGGAGAGAACCTTGTGCTTTTCACACCAGGACAAAGACCACTTCTAAAGGGAGAATGCTGGCTTCTGGGGTGAAGAAAAAAGAAATTATCTTCTAGAAGTTTCCCAACCCCCATTTCCTGAATACCTCATTCCCTAACCTAGGATTCGTTAAATTAACTTCTAATGAGGCCCTCAGTCCTGTGCCTTATGATACCTAAATGGTAAGAATCTGAGCCTTGCCGTCCAGGGAGGTAGCTCAAGTGTTTCTGGAAGAAGCCATCTGGTATACCAAGAGTGATCAACAGGGAAATGAACTTCTACTACAGGCACATACACAAATGAGACAACCCAACAAATGGGGACGGAAGGATTTCATCTCGCCTGGCAAGCAGAAGATAACTTCTCCCTCCCATTTAAATCCAAGATGAACATATGGCTGAGAATCCTTCCAAGTAAGCAAGTCCACATTCCATACATTCTGCTGTGCAGCAGGCCTTTCCATATGCAGAGCCCCAAGCGCTAAAAATAACCTGTATTTTGGGAAGAAGAGGATGAGAGAGAGAGGGAGGCCAGTGCAGGCTACTGGCTGGGGTGGGTATCACAATGCCAATCCCTCAGGCCCGTGCTGAGGTCTCCAGGCTTCATCAGGTAGGTCCTGGGTTGGCAAACTCCCAGCCAGAAGTCCATTCCAGCCTCCAGGCTGCAGCCTGTGTTCGCTCAGCAAGATAAATGAACTAGATGTTTTAGAATGAAAAAGTATGACTGAAACAGTTTTGTTTTTTTACTTTCAAACTCAATGGACAGTGTAAATGCAAGCCAGGCACAGCTGAAGAGACAATTAGCAATCAGGAAAATACACGTTTGTAAAAAAAAAAATGTGTCATTGTCTAATCATTGGTAGGCTAAAAAAGCACTGATGCAATCTCCCTAAAAATAGAAAAATACCAACATACACTTCAAACTCTTTTCCACAGGGGCACTCAGATCTTGTGAGAAATGCAGAATTCAGTCAGGAACAATGAAAGCCTCCGCTTACTCCGTGTAACATGAGGTACTGAGTGTATCAAGAACGTGTCACTTTTTATCTTCACCGTGTCCAGGAGAGTTGGTGCAAATACAGAAAGTCAAAAGCTTCGCACTGGAACTCAATAAATGACATGTTCAAGGTCACAAAACTAGTACCGTATGTATAAAAACCAACACGGACTCTCCAAGTTTGTCACCATCATAAACCTGCTTGACATATCATACATAAGTCAATAAAAATCTACTCTGTGTTCTGTCCTTGACCTTGGTAAACCATATACCTTCTTTTGAGAATTCTGTTGTTGACCAAACTTTGAGCCCTCTTCTTAACAAGGCCTCAACCTTGGTCTTCAGCGTCTAGTTTTAGTAAGAATCCTGCTGTTTAAAGCGAGTCTTTCGTCCTTGAGAACTAATTAAGCTTCTTATCCTACCCACCACACACACACACACACACATGCGTGCACACACAGGAACACACACAGACATACATTCTCGATGTCTAAGCCTGTGGTCTACCTTAAGCAGAAAGCCTGTCATACCATTTTGGCAGGAATCTTTCTTCCTGTGAGATCGCCTCCTAGTAATTTCACATCCACTGACCCCATGTCGGCGTTCCTTGACTATGAACATTCCCAGCTCTCTTGGTTATATGTGGAGTTGAGCCAGGTCTTTGATTCCTATTACAACACCCTCGTGCGACAGTACTGGGTAAACTCATCTTTCCATTTCAGGAAGTGTTAGAATAGTCTTTTCTTTAACAATATGAGATACTATTGAAAAATACAGTAAATGTTCAAATAAAAAACTTATTACAGTAAAAGACATTTGCCATTAGTCTGCTTAAAATCCTCCCCCCAACTTCAAACACATCTCACATCATTCTTGCGCTTTCTGCAGCAGCCCCGAAGCCCTCTTTCCTGAGTCGCACTATGTGGTTGTCTCCATATCCTGAGTCCATTCAGAATATTTACTTTCATGGTCACACTGACCTTGGGGGAGAGCCAGGAGTTACACAGCACCAGAACCAGGAAACAAGGGCAACAGGGCACTCCACAGTGCTTTTATGAGCCTGTTTTTCCACAGGATGGTACTCGGCAGTAGCACTCATTATATTTTTTAATCACACCTTGCAAAACCATTGGAGAGGATTTCTAGTTCCACTTCAGAGAGCAGTAGCAGCAAGGAGATAAGGTGTTTGAAGCAACACATAGTATTTTAAGAGAGATGCATGACAATGTATCTTTTATTGCATAATATTTTAAACTTTATGACCTGGAGATGTTAGCTCAATGGCTAGTGCAAGGTCCTGAGTTTGATCTCTAGTATGGGGTGGGGCAGGGATTACACATTTACTTTCTATTTTCATTACCTCTAGTGCATTATAGTTTTCTGATTTGTAAAGGGAAAAGATGATCGCAACAATTATAATGGAAACTGGTAAATAATACAAATAATGTAATTAGTACATAACTAAAATAATCTGTAAGATAAACTCCATTTATGTTCTCATCACCAGGACTGTCATAAAACAGAGTTTTGTCACTCCTATTGTCCTATTGTTCCATGGTATCATACAGGTGCAGCATGAAATATTTTCCTTTCATCCCCTTTTAGGAAACAGAACAGCAAATTCCATGCCATTTTTAAAAAAATCTTTGCTAACACACACACACACACACAGACCCAAATAATACGTGTTAAAGAAGTACTTATGACATGCTTTAAAGGTATAAAACTTCTACATGCAGATATCAGAAGAGGTAAAAAGATTATATATTGAAAAGTGATCTAGAGAACACTCCTTGGATAAAGAGACAGGAAGGTCCCAGGCTGTGCTGAGGGGTTACATAATGTCCCACTAATCAAACAGCCAGGCTTTGAGAAAGACTCCAAAGGGTTCATGCACACGTACAAAGCTTCTACATATTCACCTACCAGTTTCTCCGGCCGTTTTGTTCTTCCCGTGGGGCTTATACAGAACATAAGAGCATCCTTTTACATGGAAATGGTCATTAATTTGTCGAAACCATCTGAAAATAATACAAAAGATTTGCTTACAGCAACGGTTTTCTAACCGTGAAGACCATCACCCCCACTCCAGAGAAATCCAACCAGAGCACAAGTCTGGTGTATCTGTGAGGGTCGAGACCCCCCCCCATCAATACAGACAATGTACCACGTACCCACCCTGCACCTGAACTAGAGATAAGGTGTAACCAACTGCTGAAGGGACCAAAGGCTGGCTTCATACCTCATGAGTGTTGTATTTCCAGTGAAAGGACCAAATCTGATCTCTTCAAACGGGGGTTGAAAACCCAAAATATGTAAAGCCTCTTCTTGGGTAATAGGAGGAAGGCTATAAAAGAAACATTGCCTTTACTTTACAATTCCAGTGATATACGAATCTGTCTCAATGTTAATAAATCCTTCTGGCTAGCAATTTCAGTAATGTATTTCCTTTTTATTTTACTGAAAACAATACATGCATATATGTATAAGCTCCCATTCTTCAAGCAAAATGTAGAAAATTTCTCTTAATTTGTGAAACACGTGTTCTCATGGTCTTCCATTATAGGAAAAGCAACCTTGAACTACTTGTAAATTTGGAATTTAGGGACACTAGCAAACTGGTATACTTACCTTCCAGCTCCCATTGTGCTATATAGGAAATTCCAACAAGAAATTAGTGAAGAGATGCCACAAGAAGTCTTATACTGTGGCCGGCTTATGCAGTACCTGGAAAACACGATTTCGTTTTTCACATAAACGAGTGTGAAAAATGCATAACAGAAAAGAGAACTCACAGTGATTTAAAGTGCTGATATAGTGAAGACTTTGACCCTTTAAAACAATGTAAAACCTTTTGCATTTAAAATATTCTTATAGTCATTAAACACATTAGTGCATTAACAATAATAAATCATATATTTTAATAGCTATAGCTAACCATAGCTAACTACTAAAGTGATGTAATCCAAACCAATGGGGAAAAAAAAATCAATGACATCAACTATTAAAATTTGAGTCCTGGAATGCTGGGCATGGTGGCTCACACCTGTAATCCCAGCACTCGGGAGGCAGAGACAGGAGGATTGCTGAGTCTGCGGCGGCTTGCCTGGGCACCATAGTGAGTTTAGGGCCAGCCTGAACTATAAAGCAAGACCCTGTCTCAAAAGCAAAAAAAAAAGCTGGGCGTGGTGGCTCACACCTGTAATCCCAGCACTCGGGAGGCAGAGACAGGAGGATTGCTGAGTTCGAGGCTTGCCTGGACTACATAGTGAGCTCAGAGCCAGCCTGAACTACAAAGCGAGACCCTGTCTCAAAAAAAAAAAATTTGAGTCCTGGGCCAGAGGGTTAGCTCAGTGTTTCCGGCGCCTGCCTCGCAAGCGCAAGGTCCTGAGTTCAATCCCTGGTAACCACATACAATGCTGGGCGTGGAGACATGCCCACCAACAATCAACACCACATATCACAATGCCAGACATGGTGGCTCACGCCTGTAATCCCAGCACTCGGGAGGCAGAGACAGGAGGATTGCTGAGTTCACGGCGGCTTGCTTGGGCACCATAGTGAGCTCAGGGCCAGCCTGAACTACAAAGCGAGACCCTGTCTCAAAAGCAAAAAAAAAAAAAAAATTTTTGAGTCCTCATGCTCAGTTGAGCTGCATATGTGATTATCTGTAACTTCTGAAATCCTGGAGAAACAAGACAAAGCCTTCTCCTCCCATATTAAGCGTCCAGTAAAAAGCCCGGACAAGAAGCCATCAAACAGCACTGTCACAGAGGGCTTTAACAGCACAGTGCCAACATCCTTCCAGGACACTGTATAACCCAGACAACTTTCAGATACAGCAGCTGTGCTTCAAGAGAAATGAGGAGGCTGTGGACTATAGCATTCGATTTTAAGGAAGAAACAAGATTGATTTTCAAAAGACCTTCTCTTAACTAGCAAAGGCACAAATGAGTGGCCAAGATTAAAAAGAAAAGTCCTGTATCACTAAGTACAACTGCAGTTTAATCTGAAAAATTGTTTACACAAAAAAGAAAATTATAGGAGTATATAAGTGTGTACATGTATACATCTATACATGCGCTTATTATATTGATATGCATACAAATCAGCAACAATCTCTGAATGTACAGGCTGAACAAGGATCATTAAGATACTGAGACATCAAGAATAGTAATGCCAATTTAACATAACATAGTCATTGTGAGGGGTTGGACTGCGTTCCCTAAAATGTTACGCACAATTCCTGGTGACTGTGAATGTGCCCTTATTTGGAAATGGGGTCTTGCAAATTACAGGCAAGTTAATATGACATCATCATGAAGTAGGTTCAAACTTTCACCAGTACTACATTCCAATCCTCCTCTTACAGTGTGCTCGATGGGAAGGCAGTGGTGGTGATTTTACTCAAAGGGCATCTCTCCCATAACTCTCCTCTTTGTGGTCTTACCGCCTCTCCTGTTATATTATTAAAATGCAATTAAATTACATGTATTTGTTCTTACAACAAATCTTAAATCTAAAGGAGCAGAAAGAAAAATGAACAAAGCTCTCTACAAATTAACTAAATGTTTTTGATTTTTGTATCTCTTCTCTAATATGTCCTATCTACCAGTCACTCTTAATTTATCTTTATAAAATATTCTGTTTTGTTGTTTTGTTTTGTTTGCTTTTTGGAGACAGGGTCTCGCTTTGTAGTTCAGGCTGGTCCTGAGCTCACTATGGTGCCCAGGCAAGCCGCCGCGAACTCAGCAATCCTCCTGTCTCTGCCTCCCGAGTGCTGGGATTACAGGTGTGAG
>PVIC010032157.1:0-20869 GCA_004025085.1 Thryonomys swinderianus
TCTCTCTCTCTCTCTCTCTCTCTCTCTCTCTCTCCCTCTCTCTCTCTGATCTTCTGAGGCAGGATCTCACTATGTGATCCAGGTATCCCAGAGCTTACTACAGAGCCCAGGCTGGTCTTCAACCTGTGGATCCTCCCTGCCCAGCTGGGGTCCCCTCCCCAGCTCAGTTCCGGCCTGTCCAGAGCTGCAGCTCCTATGAGGGCTGGGTGTGCACAGGCTGCTGATGTGGGATCATGCGAGCTCAACTGAAGGCGAAGGTCCTTTGAAAGAAGTGGAGGAATAGGAGGTGCAGGAGAAGCATTTTCAAAGTAGTGCCAAATCATTAGGATTCATTTTGTCCCCTGCAAGTTACGAGATAGTAGATGCCCTGGTCTTCTCCAAATTTGATGGGACCTTGGGATTGATTTTCTCCAGCTGTTTGTGAGAAGGACCAGATCCTATCTTACGTGAGGAAATCATGGGGAAGCTCTGAATCTGGGGTCCGTCAAAAAAGGTATGGATGTGACCCACAGCTCCATGACAAAACCACCCCCTTCACTCTGGCCTAGAACATGTCAAACACTGAATGATGCTCCTCAGAGGAAGTAGATCGATCCAGAGAACAGACATGTATCATCGACTTTCTACAAGAGTCAAGATAGTGAACTGGATGCTTAACATGAACTAGACAAGAAGCTTGTGAGTTAGGAAGTTTCTACTCACTTACCATGTACGTCACTCTTGCCCAGAAGAGACTTGGGGTGTCCCTAGTCCTTGAAGACACTGTCAGACCTGAAAGGAAAGCCACAAAGCATAAACAGAAAGCCAGAGGGAACTTAACATGCACATACTCAAACGAGAAAATAAAGCAGTCAAGAAATTATTCTTTAATAGCCAATGTATTTATGAGTACAGAATTATCTTTTATTAGAAATATCTAATAAAATACTAGAAATATCTCAGGAAAAGATCATTGCTATGATCCTTCATAAAGTAGCCCAAAATATGAAGAAATACAATATAGGACTAGTATTTAGTAAACTTGGACTATCAGTCCAGAAGGCCAGAACCCCAAGTAACAGAAATGTTAAATTTCCAAATGCTTAAATTGAAAGGAATGAATCTCCAGATTCAAAACATTCCTGAAAAATCTGACAGCACTGGTGATGAGTAAAGGAAACATTCAGGGAAGGCTCCAGAAAAAAAAAAAAAAAAAAAAGCTTCATAGAAATAATCTGGAGCTGCCTTAGAACTGCCATTTGGGAAATGGAAGCAAGTCGATACATGCTATCAAATTTAAAAGAAAATAATCTTTAGCAAACTACAAACAGGTTGGAGTCTATATTGTACCATATTTTCAATCCAGTAATTACAAAACTATGTGTATATGCTTTGTCTGGTCTGTGGATGAATCTGCTAAGAAGGGGGTAAAAACAAAGAAAGAGAAAAGTGGGTAAGAGTTGAATTTGGTACCTCTAGGTGGCCAAATGATAAATAGTAGAAAGATTAGAGAACTAGGATTTTCTAGTGTTAGTTTATGTTTTTAATCAAATTTAGACTTGCAAAGTTTTGTGCATGACCATGAAAAAAAAATACCATTCACTGCCAGGTGCAGTAGCTTCCATCTATAAGGCTGAGTCAGGAGAGTTGCTGTGAATCCGGCCAGGAAGGACTAAACGGGGGGTTCTAGGTCAGCTTGAACTAACAGCAAGACCCTATCTCATTAAAAAAATGACTTAAAATGTTTAAATTTGAAAACAAAGAGAAATGTAATTTAAAATATAACAGCTCTTGAATTTTAAATCTTCACAAAGTATACATATTTTACTAGAAACTCACAAATTTTAACAGTCTCAGTTGTTACCAAAGTACAGTGACGCATTGGTTCAGGAACTTCATTTGTCCCACGATTCTGGAAAAGATGACCATGTTCATGTTTTTGCAGGGAAGATAGCTATGGTCTTGTCTGTCACTTGATGCAAAATTCAGCACGACCACCACCACCAACAAAAAAAATGTTGTCAAATGCTTTGTGAACCAAACTGTCTGCAAAGGAAAGCTTTTGTGAGTGTACTTTCTGTCTTCTCACTGAATCTGCTGTGCTTCTTTGCAGTTGAAAGATCAAATTAGTCTTATACAAATACACTACACAAGTTAAGAGAAAGGGATAAGAAGACAGATATTCACAAGAGGCCACATTATCATTAAAAAATCACTTTAGCCGTGAAGAAAGGTTTAAAGGAAGAGCTTGTCCTTAGAAGGGGCCTTTGATGTAGCTGAGTAAGCGAGACACCAGCGTGTCCCTGACCTTTCTAATTGATTCTTACCAGAAAAGCAAAGATTCCGGGCTACTCACCAGGGTCAGAGGGGATGTGGGAAATTAAATAATGGGTTTTAGCTTTTGCAAAAGCATATAAAAGTGATCAAACAGAGGCATATTATCAAATCTATTTGTGAGAGGAGCTTTTTGTGTGGATTAAAGTAGTTAAGAATTCAATACATGAGGCTGTGGTTTATTTCAAAGGTCTTTTCAATAGTATTATGATGCTGTTGTGAATACAACGTGCGACTGAGTGTGTGAGTATTGAATTCCAGAGTCTTTTCTTTAAAAACTCTAGGTAAGTTTATTTTCAGATGTAGATGCAGATATATTAGTTTAAAGTATGGGAGACTAGGGGGAGTATTCCAAATAGTTATTTCTGGCGTTATTTTGGCCACAGAGAGATCAACCAAGACTTCAGTTTGTTTGCATTGCATTTAAAAATATATCCAGTTTTACTTTTAACACTTCACATAAGGTTCATGAAAGAAATTTTAAAACCTTCCCGAAACGTGTAATTTCCCTCGCTTGACTTTCTTAAAAATAATACTTCTTTAATCCCAGCACTCGGGAAGCAGAGACAGGAGGATTGCTGAGTTCGCGGCGGCTTGCCTGGGCACCATAGTGAGCTCAGGGCCAGCCTGAACTACAAAGCGAGACCCTGTCTCCAAAAAGCAAAAAAAAACTTCTTTATTAGCCTACTGTCCCATAGGAATGATTTCAACCATTGAATTTATTTCTCCTGATTAAAGGAAATCTTGTCTTTTTCCCTGTTCGCTCATCTCCATCATGTAGTAAGAATATGGGTTCTGATCAGAATCCATCCGAAAGACACCTAGGGCGGTGTCACTCCTTACCAGCCACAGGCTCTGGCTTCGGCCCTGCCAGAGCACAGACCCCAGGATGTCTTCTATTGTACGTACAGTGACTGGTATTTACCTAATGAGGGGCCACATAGAATCACAGTCTTAAGAAATAATCAAGACATATTGCAGGTGTGAAGAATCTAATAGTTCCCGTGCTTCTTGTTTTAACCAGTTAGTACTGCAATTTACAGTTTCTTCTAGCTAATATTGTCCTGCTGTTGGTACGGATTCTTGGAGAACTGTGATTGCTTTTGCGAAGCAAATGAGCAATAAAATAAAATAGTTTCCTCATTGACATTAACTCACTTTGTATGTGTTTGAGTATATAAATACGTGTTTCCTATTTTACTTGTAACCTAATGAACACCTCTGGATGATATTTTATGTTTCCCTGGTGAGACACCCACAAACTGCACTTCCAACCCTTTTTTTCAATTATAGAAATTTCTAATACCTTAAATCCATTTTTTTTTTTTTTGGTTGTACCAGGGATTGAACTTGGGCCCTTGTGCTTCCAAGATAGGTGTGGTACCACTTGAGCTAAATCCCTGGCCCCTTGAAGTCCCATTCTTTGCCTTCTGTTTACCCTTACTCAGCACATGAAAGCCAACAGCCTTGGTCACTGGCTTTACTCTGGTGTCGTAAGCTGCTTTCCCCAAGTCCACACTCTCAAGAAATCTTGCTACCTCTTCCAAGAAGATGCGATTCCCACTTCCAGTTGGCTTCTTTTCTGATGTTTACGTATAAACAGATAAAACTCTAAGAGACAATCACCATTGTCTGTTCACCTCTTAAACTATAAATCTGAAGGATATCTATACATACTTTCTTTTTTAACCTTGGATAAAATGGGAAGGGGAAGATCGGTTGCTTCTTTCCTAAATTCACTTCCTGCACTTGTCCCCCAAATACGTCTCCTCTCGGAGTTTTACAGCTTTAATCTCCCTTTTACCATCATTTTCTTTCTCCCTAATGCTTCTTCTCTGTGTAGTCAATCTTTCTAGGGTACAGCATGCAATATTGCATTCAAAACAAAGAAAGAAATACAGTAAGTCTCCCACTTGGGGATTTATTCCATTTCGGGAGAACATTTCATACGTTGGATTCATCTGATAAAGTGCCTTTGACACAAACGCATAATGTAATGCAGACAAAACTAAACACACACAAACACACAAGAAGGGAAGCAATGAGCAACGGCATGATTGCACTGACTCCTGTGTGCAGTCATACCGTGCTGTCGGTGCACGGCAGCACCTCTGTGACAACACCCAGCAGATGTGAGCTACTCCCGAGATTTGTTTGCAACCATGAATGTTTGTAATAGAAGGTCCGTTCCTAGCTGTGAAAGTTTGTAATGCAAATGTTCTTAAGCCAGGCACTTAACTATACACCAAAAATAAGCGATGTTTAAAAACTACATCGCACTTAAGCTTTTTATGTTATCGCCTCAATTTTTGTTCTTCACATAGCAAAACTTCATATGAGAGACCTCTCTGTTGACTCGTTTTTTGTTTATTTTGTCTGTATCTATTGCTATTGTTTAATAATATTTGTTTTTAAAAGGGAAAGAGTCTACAAGTTTCTGTGTTTTTTTTCATGTCTAATTTGGTCAGATTACTGTGATTTGAATGTATATTTCCCCTCAAAACTCCATACACATTGGAACCTAAGAGTTAAAGTAATGTTGTTTGGAAGAGGTCAGTCGTGAGACTTCCAAGCCCGTGAATGTGACCCTTGTGAAAGAGCGCAAGGGAGTTATCAGGTCCTGCTCACTTTTCTGTCTGCTTGGCCCTCTCGAGGACAGGCTGTGTGTCCCTGTCAGAGGATTCCCACGGCCCTCCTCCTGGAAGCAGAAACCTGTTGGTGCCTTGATTGTACACTTCCGGCCTCCCAGAACTTCACAGAACTGCAAAAAGATGAAACTTGTTCTTTATAACTTACTCAGTCTCGGGTATTTAGTTATATCAGTGCAAATGGGCTAAGGTACACATCAGCAGGATTATGGATTCTAGCGGGAAACTGCTGACCTCTCTACTCAGTCTAACATCTATTCCATTTGGATTATGGACTTCTCACTAAATCTTCTTAGTCGGTGGTCACCTATTTTTAAAGCCAAAGAAAACTAACGAGTTAACATCTTCCTTTCATTCACATAATACTGTGTGGTTTTGTCTCCTATAAACTTCCTCTCATTTTAGACTCTGTAGCTCCACACATTTCTCATATCTTCCCATCGTAATCGGCTGACTTCTCATAATGCACTGCTGTTTCCTCCTCCCAACTACATGCCAATGTACCTAAGATCAGGCTCCTTTCATTGCTGTTATTTTCTCCTTCAAGTCCGTCACATACATTTACCTGTGACCTGTATATTGTTGACTACCAGGGCATGCTGTGTGGCTGGTACTTCCACTGTGTGGTGCAGTAGGAATCAGAGTATCAAGGTTGGCTGTGACCAAAGGATGACTCGGGCCCCTCCTGATGACCACCTCCCGCTCTCCACAAACATCCAATCAACTTTTTCTCTGACATCTTCTACATCTCAGTAAAAATCACCTCCCTGTCCTCAGTTGGTTAAGTTAAAAGCCTAGAGGAGATTTTTTTTTTTTTTTTGAGACAGGGTCTCGCTTTGTAGTTCAGGCTGGCCCTGAGCTCACTGTGTAGCCCAGGCAAGCCTTGAATTTAGCAGTCCTCCTGTCTCTGCCTCCCAAGTGCTGCGATGACAGGCGTGAGCCACCACACCCGGCACTGTGGTATGTGGTATTGATGGCTGGTGGGCGTGAGTCTCCACGCCCAGCATTGTATGTGGTTACCGGGGATCGAACTCAGGACCTTGCGCTTGCAAGGCAGGCGCTGGAACCACTGAGCTAACCCTCCGGCCCCTTAAAATAATCTTTTTAGGTAAATCATGAAAGGTTGAAAGAGAATGAGAGAAAGAGAGAGAGAGAGAGAGAGAGAGAGAGAGAGAGAGAGAGAGAGGGAGAATATTAGTGTGTGAGAAGAAAAAAAATAGAAAAATAGGCTTTTCTGACTTACAGGCATACCAAAGAACCATTTGTAGACGTTTTCCACTCTGTTTGCCATGACTTCTTCTGAGGGTCGTGTGAGACCCTCCTTTCCACAGGGAGTTCGAGAGTATAATTTGGGTCACATCTTGACAATATGAATAAATTAAAAAATTGCCATGAGGAGTCAGCCTGGAGTAGGAAACACTTTCATAACAGAAATTTTTTTAGCTTTCAATTTTAGCTAAGCATTTGTTTCTTACTGAATAATCAACACTTACAGAACTTGAAGTTCTAAATGTAAGCTGTTTTTAAATTATGTACAGACTTTCTGCAATTCTTGTTTTTCTGGAACAAGCAAATGCATTCTATTTCTTTTACAGGTAACTTAAAAACAGCTGAATATGTTGAACTTAATGTGTTTTCTGAGAATGCTGACTTTTTGAATGAGAATAAGAAATACTAAATTTCAGTTTAGGAAATATTGAGACCAATCCATCTTATAATGATTTTGCTTTTTAACTAAGCATAACTCTATATTGCAAAAATGCTCTCAAAGTGCCTACAGCTAACAGTAAAAGGTAATGGTGCAATACACTTAATTACTGTTTAGTAGTGCTTTTTATTTCAATATCAAAGTATTGGTAGAAGGGCTATGTATCATACTTCTGTGAATTACTTAACTAAAAATGAGGAAGAGAGAGAATTGTTAACTGAAAATTGCCTGACTAGAAGTGGTGTTTTTCCTAAACCCAATTAATGTCAACTTCTCTGGAAGAATGTAAGAATGGCAATACTGCCACTGAAACTTTCTCTAATATTTTTTTCATGAGTTTGGTCAATGACCAAGGACTTTTGAAAATAGTTTGGTCATCATGGCAACTACACTTACCCTTAAAATTATAAAAAATTCTCAAAGCATATTTAATATAAAAATATATGCCATTTTTTCAGTTAATTGTTTTCTATGTCTCCTTACTTTATGTACATCATGGTGAAAAACAGTACCAAGATTATTCTTCATTATAATTATTTCTCCTTATATTTGTGGCTCTCATTTGCTGTTATTTGTGCTTTTATACATTCCCTTCCCACAGTAATCCTGGACCTGACTATAATATGCTGACACCGAGTCAACTGCTCACATGTCAGAGCCAGATATTTGAGCTCTTTTGCATTCCAACATGCTTTGATGGCTGACCCTAGCTTGCCAGTGGAGAATGACTAATTTGTCTTGTTTTGAAATTCAACAACAAGCCCACACTTAAGAACAGCAGGGATCTTATTGAAACAGTATCAAAATGGCATTAAAGTAATAATCAAAATACACTAGTGTTTGGCTCAATGTAATAAGACCTTGTATTCTAGAGAAAGTCCATTTAATTTAAAATCCTAATTGTGCCCCTTACCAGGTATGCCACATTGGGAAAGTCATTTAAATGTTCCGTGATGATTTCTTCATTTGCAACTTGGTGCTAATAGTATCTACATCATAGGGTTTTTTTTTTTTTTTGAGACAGGGTCTCGCTTTGTAGTTCAGGCTGAGCTCACTATGTAGTCCAGGCAAGCCTTGAACTCAGCAATCCTCCTGTCTCTGCCTCCCGAGTCCTGGGATTACAGGCGTGAGCCACCACACCCGGCTACATCATAGGGTTTTAACTGGGAATTGAATGAATTATTTTATGAGGCTCAAAACACTACATGGTGTCTCTAAGCTTATGTAAATATTTTTCAACTAAATATCTTCTACCTCCAGTCTTCTCTGATCAAGTTTTGTTCCTCCAGGATGGTAATCTGTTTGGCATTTGCATGTCGTTAGCAGGAAAGTTACTGCAGGCTGTCTCTGGTATGTTCTCTAAACATCAGGAGAGTTTTCTGGACATCTAAAGGAAGATGTCAGCCTGCACTTGTGAGGGATAGTAAGAACCGATATATGGGACAAAGGCAGGAGGAGAGAATGGGACCTGGAAGCCAGGAGGCTCCACCCGAGAAGAGATGGGTGTGGCCTAGACCTCCAGCTATAGCCTTTCCACTTCAGAGTTGGGTGCAAACAGAGGGAAACCCAAAAAGAGCGGTGCATCGGAAGGGAGATGGTAAAACTTCTTGGAGAGATGAATTGGGTGACATAATTTTTATACACATATCAGTCAAAATGAGAAAGGAAGTAGTGGGAACCTACCGCACTGTCAGAATATTTTCCTATTCTATTCATACATCCTTACGGTTTAATAAGGAATTTTTTTGGAAAAAAAAAAAAAGCAATTCCTGGTGTTTTTGAAAACTTTATCAGTGTTCACTAAGTTACAGAAATATAATTACTAATACAATTGTGTGATGGCTCTTCACAGTACACAAATTACTCTTCAGAAAGCTACATCTAAAAATTTAACAGATAAAATAGAAAACATTTAAGGACTTTGAGACTATCTTTGCTGTGGAAATGCACACAGCTTTTTAAAAAGAATAGTTAATCAAATGGACTACTTAGATGGGCAAGGCAAGCTTTATTTGAGGCTCTGCTTAAATAAATTAGTTTTCATTAGTCTAGTAAACTGCATTTAGATGGTTTTCAGAATTTCTGTTATGAATTACAATGAGCTTAGAAAGATACTCTTACACTTAAATAGAGCCAGATGAAAAATATGTTTTAAAATATTTGTGGCAATTCCTAAGTGAAGAATTTGAAGCAACTATATAAAAACTTTGAACTGTCAAAACAGGATTTCCTGCCGGACGTGGTGGCTCACGCCTGTAATCCCAGCACTCAGGAGGCAGAGGCGGGAGGATTGCTGAGTTCAAGGCTTGCCTGGACTACATAGTGAGCTCAGAGCCAGCCTGAACTACAAAGCGAGACCCAGTCTCAAAAAAAAAACAAACAAAACAAAACAAAAAAAAAAAAACAACATGATTTCCCTTTTACTGACAATTTTCTCCAGAATTTATTTTTAATCTTTTAGTATATGTGCTGCCGAAGCGAGCACTATTTTTAATCTTTTGAAACTTCTCTGTAGCTATAAGGAGATCTAGCTGATGTTTTCATTAGTCATTGATTATGTGGAGTGAAGAAAACAAAAGCAGATCAGAAAGCATTTTATGTTACAGAGAACGATGACATGCTTTATTAGAAATATAGAAGTCGCCAGGCGTGGTGGCTCACGCCTGTAATCCCAGCACTTGGGAGGCAGAGGCACGAGGATTGCTGAGTTCGAGGCTTGCCTGGGCTACATAGTGAGCTCAGGGCCAGCCTGAACTACAAAGCAAGACCCTGTCTAAAAAAAAAGAAAGAAATATAGAAATCATATGCCACACAGTATGCTACCTTTGAAGAAGGCATCAATAAGGAGGTAGACTAATTTGGTCATGCTGAGACTTGTGGAAAATATGTTCATCCAACAAATTAAGACAGTTTTCGGAGAAGTGTGACTAGATTTATGTAGCTACTTGACACTATCGTTTCAATGTAGTTTGACATATATCATTTAATAAGTGCTATGGCATACTGGGAATAGTCAAAGTTAGAATTATATCCATGACTTTTAACTCCAATTTGAGGAAAACCAATTCGAAAATTTGGTTCACCTTTCTGCATTCAGATATTAACTACGTGTTAAAAGAATTGAGTACGCATTTTCCGACATCTTGTACTTTATAACATGTTGGGTATTACTTGAAGTAGATTGATTTTTGATGTAAATGAATATGGTCTATCAAACTTTTAGCTTCAGATCCCTCTTTGATGTAGTGACTTCCTTAGCTCTTGGTGTATATATTCAGTATCATGTTTATTTTATTTTTAATTTGTTGAGAGCCTTTCACACTTTTTACACAATGGCTGTGCTCATGTACATATTCAGTAACAATTTGTGAAAAAGTCATCTACGTTTCCACGTTGATTCCAGCTTCCTTACTATAGGCAGGAAATGGAAACATTCTAACACATGGTAGATGTACACAAACGGAATGGTATTTATTCATTCTGAAAAAGAATGACTCCTGTCACTTGTAAAAGATTGGTAGACCTGGGGGTCCTTTTGCTAAATGAAACAAGTCGGTCATAAAAGACAAATGCTATCTGATGACCTGTGTCATTCTAAAAATGTTGATCTGATTCAGAGTGGAATAGTGGAGGCCAAAGGTGAGAGAGAGGAAGGAAAGGAAAGAGTAGGAACCGGAACTAAGTTTTAGTTCTCAAGGGGGAATAAGTTCTGATGTACAGTAAGGTAACTCTAGACAACACAATACTGTACATTTCAAGAAATAGCTCACTAAACACATAGTTTTGAAAGCCTTAATCATAAAGAAATAATAAACATTAGAGATAAACATGTTTACCATGACTTGCAGATCAGTCAAATGTATATTTCAGAAATTCATTGAGATTCTGTACAAAAATGTACAAATAAATATATCACACAAAGCAAATATGATATGGAAATTTCATTATATACTCCTCTTTTCAAAATAATTAGCATGTAATGTCGTTCTAAATCTGCACAGACTGGCAGAACTATCACAGTTCAGAAATTATTTCCCCTTATTGAAGTATAAAGCTCAGTGAGACACCAGACTCCTAACTGGAGACATTTAATCAAACAGAGAGATGTAGAATATCACAAAATGAAGCATATAAATCTAGATCAAAGGCTAAAATCTGGTGCTTTTAGTTCTTTCTCATTCATCAGACAATAAATATTTATTAATGTAATTATAAGTTATGGCTTCTTATGTAAGACCTTTATAATCTCATTCCTTCCTGTAAATATTCTGCATATCAGTAGTTGCAAACTTGCACATAAATTAGGAGTCCACGTTTTTCACATCTTTTTAAATCTATTATCATTGCCAACTCCTAAATGGAAAATATACTTTCTGGTTAGAAACATATTGCTGATGACAGATAGGTAAGCCTAATAGTAAAAAAAGATGTATAAATGTATTATTTCCTCACTTAAAAAAATGAATGGGGTTTAAAAGCAGAGACTGTACTACTTTTCCTCTAGTTCACTTCTGAAGTCTTAGCTTTTTTTTTTTTTTTTTTTTTTTTTTCAGACAGGGTCTCACTTTGTAGTTCAGGCTGACCCTGAGCTCACTATGGTGCCCAGGCAAGCCGTCGCGAACTCAGCAATCCTCCTGTCTCTGCCTCCCGAGTGCTGGGATCACAGGCATGAGCCACCACGCCTGGCACTGTGATATGCAGTATTGATTTCTGGTCGGTGTGAGTCTCCACGCCCAGCATTGTATGTGGTTTCTGGGGATCGAACTCAGGACCTTGCGCTTGTGAGGCAGGCGCCGGAACCACTGAGCCAACCCTCCGGCCCAGTCTTAGCTTTTTGACCACGTTAGTCTCTTTCAGATGTACAGACAGAGAAATTGTATTTCTTTTACCATAATCTTACCACACACAGTTCATCCTTTTTCCCAATGGACAGGAAGACTCCTGGGAGCAGGAAATGCGATCACTGCTTCACTATTCATTAGTGTTTTGAATGAGCCAGAAATGTAACTGACTTTCAGTCCATTGACAAGTATCTAACTCCATGTCCTATAAACCTCGTGGAAGTGGCTCAGGGTCTACTTATTAAGCTAAATTTCACTTTCATTGATACCATCTGTGGAGCACCATCGCATTCCATCCAAACATCACGTTCCGTGTTTCCTTTTCTAGCATTCCATCCAGCTCCAAAATCTCTTTCCTTCTACTAGCTTCAACTGTTCACGGTGTCTATTTGTAAACGTGTTGCTCTTCCAGGGCTAGACAAGAACTTAAAGGACTTACTGAAGCATAACAATTATTTCTCCACCATGTTTAATATTTCCACTTGTAGAGAATTAGGTGTCTGAATATTTCTGCCTATAAGGGAAGGGGGTTTGATGTGGGAAAGGGATAAAATAAAATTTTATTGGGATAAAATTTAATACATTTTATTAAACTCTTTAATACATTTTAATGGGATGAAATAAAATAAAATTTATTTTTGAAAAAAGAATGATCCTGGCTTTAAAACTGATAATAACAATAGTCCAGGAAGGAAATATTCAAGTTATATACACAGAAGTTTGTTCATAGCTCAGCCAGGAACAGTTCGTGTCATGCCTCCTGATTAAACACAGTCTTTTCAAAATTCGGGCAATTCAGGTTCAAGTCAAATTATCTCCTTTCTAATTTAAGTGGCATCAGGTATTTCTGGCCTCATCCTTTGCGCTCCACTTAAATTTGGGGCGGGTCTGGTTTTATCCTGTCTTCAGAGCCTGCCATGGGGGTCCCACTGGTTACTCTCCCCTTTGGGTTTGAGAGCAGCCAATTTTCCCCTCACATGAGTTAAAACTAATTTTATTTCTGCTGCAGAAATGTACTTTCTGAAGTGTTTTCATCAGTGGTCCAGCCCTCATTCCAGAGAAGAGGTAGCAGGAAGTTGTAGCTCCCATTCTCGCTCCCTAAGAGGTACCTGGAAGTCAAGTCTACATGCACATTCGCTCTCTATACTTCCCTGGTTTTAATGCCAGAACAACATACACGAACAGCACAGCTGCCCACTCTACAGTAGGGTGTTCAGGGGAATGGGAAAAAGTGAGAATTAAGTCATGTATTGTACTTGTGCAAATTCTCAATGTCAATTGTGATCATGATGTGTATATAAAATGCACCAATAAGATCAGTAAACAAATTAAAAATAAAAACAAAATGCACCACTACCCCCAAGAAAATTTTAAAAAGGAAATAGCATAGGAGGAATCAGTCTGTCCAAAACAAGAAAGAGAACAGAGCAGACACTGAAGATGCTTGTTCCCTCATAGCCTACTTGGCTGTCTCCTCCTTTCTTGTGTGTGGTTATAAGTCTTCGTATAATTCCTTTCAATACAGTGTCAAAGGGACTTACAGAGACAAGCACCTAAAAAGAAAAGAAAATTTATTTAAGGAGCTAAGGAGTCATCCTTCAAAACTAGCTTGCCAACATAAGCAACACAGATTTTAAAGGGCAAAACAAAATGAAGCAAAACTGAAATTTTCAATGTTAAAGATCTACTTATGACAGTAAAACAGCAAATTTTCACATGATTATCATTGTTACAAAGGCTTTGACTTATTTTTGCTCATCAGTACACTAAAAAATCAGGCACAAAGTTATTTTTGTTATGAAGTTAGTAATGGAAAATACTCAAGAATCTTTTAAGACACCCCTATTGCTTTAGGTTTATCTTAAGATAAAAAATGCATGTGTGTGTGTGTGTGTGTGTGTGTGTGTGTGTGTGTGTGTGTGTGTTGACTGTACAATGGAATCTAAACAAGACAATGTCTATTTCTGCTTTGGAACTATATGCAGCTGTTTTTCAAGTCTAGTAAGATTTTTTAATTTTTTAGTATTATTTTTCCATTCTTTTATACTATTTATACCTTTCCACCTACTCCATACTATTCTCTTTTTTATCACATTTTCTGTCTTCATCTTTTTCACTATGTCTACCTGCCTCAATTACACTTGCCTGTTGATTTTTTGCCTTTTTACAACAAGAAAAGAAGTAGACATCAACTGGGTGATCGAACAGTATCATGCATTTAAAAACCAGCATGATGGTCATTTGATGCTATGCATTATAGATATGAAACATGCTTCAGGTTGAGCTATGAGGAAAAATCAGATGAATTCAAATTGTGACAATTTCTACAATGCAACTATGCTTGATTCTTCAAACATGCCAGTTCTTAAAGAATTGATTTAGGAGTTTATTTTCTTTAGACAAAACTTGTCAAATATATTGACCATGCATTTAAAGTAATTCCCATTGATAGTCAATGCTCAAATGTCTACCACTTGACTTTTACACCATTGCATCCAATTTAATTATCTTTATTTGAGGTAGATAAACAAAAATGCCAAGAAAAATATTGACCCTATAACTGTTTTTAAATTTTTTTATTAGTACATGTTTGCAGTACATGGTTACATGCATTGTGAGTAACTGGTACCTGTGTATAATACACTTCAGTGCCTTTCCCCCTTTCCTTCCACCTTCCTTTTTTCCAGTAACAAATTCATTTATCTTATGCCCTTATAAAATTAATTATAACACAAACAGATCAACATACTAGTTAGATTAGTAGGGAAAAAACATATAAAACACTTAAGTCAATTACTTTAAAGTACACTTTTAGATACTTATGCTGGATTACAGTAACTTATGTTCTCTGTCTTTCCTATTTATCTCTTATATTGCACTTTGTCTTTTGAGTTTTTCATATAAGGAAAATCATGCAATATTTAAGCTTGTATGTGTAGTTTAATTCATTTCATATGAATGAGAATCTATTTTCATACAAAAACTATAGTTTATGACAGACTAGTACTCCATTGTATATGTTGCACATTTATTTTATGTATTCATGGGATGTTTCTACTTCTTCATTTGAGAAGTGTTTGTTCTCAGATGTTCATTATTCATTATGTGCTTAAATTTGAACAGTGTTATTATTTTTAGTTCTCTATATATTCTAGGTATTTTTCCTTCATTTGAGGAACAGTTCACAAAATGTTTTTCCCATTCTGTAAGTTGTCCCTTCACTCCATTGGAATTTTCTTTCTTGTATCAAAGTTTTTAATTTCATATGCTACCATTTCTTGATTTTTGGTATTATTTCTTGTGCAAAGAGCATATAAACCTCTTAAAACCACTTAAATGTTTTATCTGTATCATCTTTGTTTTACCTATTTTTCTTCCACAAGATTACATTAAACAGAAAACTTCAGTATTTTTGAGAAATCATGTTTTTATATTATGATAATTAAATATTTGATTACAGCCAAATTAGATACCAAAATTTGATACTGAAATTTGATACTTTGGTTAAATTCTTTTTGGACCATAGGGTATGCTCTAAGTTTCAACTTAACTAATTTTTCATGACATTAATACAAATTGTGTATGTTTTATGAGATGAGTGAGAATCTTAGGAATCAGTGTTAATGTTTGCATTATCATACCTATCATCACATTACTCAAAAAGCATCGTCAGTCACATACTTTCATAAAGAATGTAGACACAGTTTTTGAAATGCAGAAATGAGTTCAAGAAAGTAAGAAAATATGTTATAAGCCCTTAAATTATATAGATGAATGAAAATACATTACTAACAAGTCTCTAAAATTCAGACCAAATCTGAATTTACATTTATCCTTACAAAATAACTGCTCTTTTTTGAAGTTGAAAAGACAGAAATAGTAATTGGAGATATCAGATATGTGGGGATACTAGGAATTATGGTTAACATTACTATGTATTTTGATTGATAGCAATGGAAGGGGGTGTACGTTCTTATTTCCTAGCACCATGTAAGATATCACAGAATAGTAACTTTCCCCTGAGTGAAGAACAGTTTCTTAACAATTACACAACGATGTATTTTGAGATGTCACTATTGGCTGCTGAAGAGGCACTGGTTTGGAAGCCATTTAAGGTTAGGGACAGACAGTGTTCACGGGTTGGAACAGCAGCCTGAGGCTGGTATTTCTCAGCATCTTCAAATCTCCTTTGGAAATAAAACAACTCTGAGTAATACTGTGCTTTCAGAGAGAGTTTTTGGAGCTATTTGAGGGTCAGTGGAGGAAAGGAAAAGAGAGCCCAGTACTACCATAGACCGAGGTTCGCAAGAAATGAAAACACCAGTTTCTGGGCTCCCTCTCAGAACATCTAAACAATATTCTCAGTTCAATAAGGAGAAAAAAATTGCATTTAAAATTGTCTTCTGGGCTGGAGATTTAGCTCTGGTGCCTGCTTAGCAAACTCAAGTTCCTGAGTTCAGTTCTGAGTAACCAGTACAACAGTTCTTTTCAAACAATAGTACCAGGTGTGGTATCTCATGCCTGTAATCCCGGCACTCAGGAGGCAGAGGCAGGAGGATTGCTGTGAGTTCGAGGCTTGCCTGGGCTACATAGTGAGCTCAGGGCAGCATGAAATACAAAATGAGACCCTGTTAGGGACCAGAGGGTTAGTTCAGTGGTTCTGGCACCTGCCTCGCAAGCACAAGGTCCTGAGTTCGATCCCCGGTAACCACATACAGTGCTGGGTGTGGAGACTCACGCCCGCCAGCCATCAATGCCACACACCACAGTGCTGGGCGTGGTGGCTCACGCCTGTCATCCCAGCACTCGGGAGGCAGAGACAGGAGGATTCCTGAGCTCGAGGCTTGCCTGGACTACATAGTGAGTTCACGGCCAGCCTGAACTACAGAGTGAGACCCTGTTTCAAAAAAAAAAAAAAAATGAGGCCCTCTTACCAAAAAAAAAAAGTCTTCTGATAATATATTCTGATAATATAATGAGCTTTTAGTATTTTCCCACACAGAGATTTATGCCAAATATATAGAGGAACAGGGCATATCTCAAACAGTTGATATTCACTGATGGAAATTTTTTCTATTAATGCTTTTATTTTCAGCATCAAATTATTTAGTACCCTTCTTTATTCTTAGTTTTCAGCCTAAAGAAAAATTAGGTAGCTATGGTGCATACCTACCTTGAACTTACTGTAGTAAAATAATAAGTAACTAAGACATTTGGAAGCAACATTTACAGCGGTTCGGAAGCTATTTCCTGGGCGTGAAAGATCTCCGGGAGCGCTCCGGCGCGGCTTTGGCAGTGTCTGTCTTTGAGAGAGCGAAGGCCCAGTGGGCAGGGCGGGTCCCCGGCTGACCGTTACGGGATTTCCCGTCCAGCTTGCTGACCTGGCCGCGAACCCTCGGACGAGCCGCGCTGGGAGCCCGCTGCCCGGGCCTGTCCAACACGCGCGGCCCCAGAGAAGCCGGGTCTGCGGCGGAGCTGGAAGCTGCCCGCGAGGGCTCCTTCTCCTTCCGCCGGGGCCGCTCGCGGGTTCCGAGGCCTCACTGCTCCTGTACCCCTTTCGGAGCCGATCGGGGGGTGGGGGGCAGACATTCGGGGACCCTCCGGTTCTGAGACCCTGTGTCACACCAGAGCAGAGCGGATTATTAATAGGTACTCCGGGTGCGGCTGTCAGGCTGTGGTTTTGTTGTCTCAGATTCTTTCCAAAAACTCTACTTCTGTAAATGCATCACAGATGCGTTGGCGCCCACCTAGCTGGCCCGAGATTTATACTCGGAGCGGGGAGATTCAGGCCAGGGCTGTGCACTGGGAGGGTTGCCGTGGACGCCCGGACGGCACTTCTTAGACTGGTCAGGCGCCCATCGGCTTATCTGAAGCTGCATCGCCAGGGCCCCCCATGGAGGCAGAGCGACCAGAGATCGGGAGACAGTCGTGGCGTGAATGAGTATGGTGTGCGGAGAAGAGGGTAATTAAATGCCAGTTTTGGTGTCATATTGTACCAGGCTTGAAAGATAATGGAGGAGAAGACAAAGGCTAAAATTCTGTAAGCATCTAGATGTTAATTCTGTAGAAAAATCTTATTCTATTCTTTATCATCCCCATCCAGAGCACAGAATAAATGTCCACCTTTCATAAATACCGTTTGCTACAGTCTTTTCCGGCGACCAGGAGTTTATGTAGAGAGCTTCATTTCTTCTTGCTCTTTACACATTCAGTGATTAACCTCGGTCTCTTTATCTTCTCATAACAGGTAAGTGGTAACAGAAGTGAACTAGATGCGTTTACGTTCAAGGTTCATCCTGCTACTTGTTTATATTTATGCCATTTCTTCATGAAGAATAAAAATACAGATTATATATAGAGAAAAATACTTTAAGTGCCTTACACACTTAAAATTAGTGTAATTATTCTGCACGATGACTTCATGGGACTTTTATCACTTACATTTTATAGCTACGGAATCTGGGAGACACGGGTCTTACAGAGCCTTATTACTTTTTAATCACAATAATGTAATAACTGAAGCAAGATACTGAAGAGATTTATTTCATTCCATTTTAGAGGTTAAAAGTTCAAGGCCAAATGGGCCTCTGGTTCAGCCTCTGGGGTGGGCATAGTGACAGCTGGTGTCGTGTGGTAGGAGGAGCGCATGTGGGAAGGAGATCCATATTGGTAGACCAAAGTGTGTGTGTGTGTGTGTGTGTGTCTGTGTGTGTCTGTGTGTGTGTGTGTGAGAGAGAGAGAGAGAGAGAGAGAGAGCAGACAGACAGACAGACAGAGACAGAGAGAGCCTGGCTTGCTGTGCTTCTGTGAGGACCACCCAGGGGCCCCACAAGACAAGCCTTCATCTCTTTCAAAAGCACACACCTGAAGCAACGTCCCACCGACCCTGTCACCCCGTCACCTCAGGAAGGCCCGGGCCACCTCCGGGCAGCGCTACCCGAAGCCCACAGACCCGCGGCCCGCGGGGCGCTCGTGAAGCCGTCGCCTGGCGCAGTGAGACTTCCCTCAGGGCCCTGCACCAGCCCCTTAGGGCACTCACGAGAGGGAAGGGGCGTTCTGTGGTTTGCCGTGTCCGGCACCCCGAGAGTCCACGGAAGAGGGCTGAGTAGTTGCTGTTCGCAGCTTTTCTTGGGGGGATGAGGAGCAGTGAACTTTCACAGTCCACATCAGTCTCTTCCCTTCCCAGTATTTCTGACCGCTCAAGGCCGGCACTAAAGACTTCACAGAACACACATTAAACTATTTCTTGCACAAAATAATTTGAATAGATAGTACCCTTATTATTATGGCTCGTTATTCTAAATCCAGTGAGCTTAATGCAGAAATAATAAAAAGTTAAAGGTGTAGTTTAACTGCATTGGTAAGTTTGCAAACAGTATCATAATTGTACAATTAAATATGAAAGAAAATAAAAAGATGACCTAAACAGGCAGGTATCCAGGTACATAGATATGATCCATAGGAACATAGTTAGACCTATAAACAAAGGACAAAAGGAATAGTCCAGTATGGCAGGTGGAAGGACCCTTAATCAGGAAAACTTTCCTAGGACATTTCAAGTTGAGTCAATCCATATGTTGGAGATTATTATTATTTAAAATATTCTTCAATATATACATGTGTTGATATTTCTCAGTATCCTTGGCTTAAAGGCTTAATGTCTTCATTGAATATACTTTCTTCAATATCTACCATAGCACTTGATAATTACTTCAAAGACCCTGTAGCATGTATAAAATAATGCTTCCATCAATCTTAGAAAATAATTCTTACATAAATGATTTCTATATCTTATTAAAACTATTTTTTAAAACTATCTCATGAAAGATAGACTCTTTCCCTTTTAGAAAAAATAGTTTTAGTTGTGAAATTTGAATAATTTTCCAAACTTGCATACTTCATTTTTCCAGCATTTCATGTAATAAAAATTTTAAATTTAATTATGTGGTATTTATATTAGATATTGAGCAAGAAAACAAACATCTGTTAAGATTATTTTCTTTTGTAAATCATGTGGTTTTTATTTTCCAATTCTAATTAGTATTACTAAAACATTAATTCTAGGTTAGAATTATAAAATATTATCAAATATACCTGTAGCATACAGTAATTAAGATTTACTTGATTAGGCAATTATAAGAAAAGAAACTTTTTTTCTCTATCAACAGTGACATCAGTTAAAATATTCTGTGGAGTTAATGTGATAATCAATATTGCAGCATTCTAGGTAGCATTATTACTGCAAAAATGCTTCCTTATATTTTGGAAATTATACTTCTCATATTGGAATTCTACTGATTTTAGCTAGTGTCAAAATTATATCTCTGGTAATACAGACACTTTATCTCTAAAATTAGCATTTCAAACTCTGTATTGACCCACCTCTAAGATTAGTGTGTTATTTTGTAAACATTCATTAGGCAACATCAGTTCACAGGATTTGAAAAGAATAAAGATATTTACTTGGTTTATTTGAAATTATGACAATAATACTTTACTTTGCAGCACATGGCTTTGGTCCATTGATAAATAAAAATGTTTTCTAATCTTAATCTAGAAATAACAGAGAGCAAATTTTCAGGTATTTATCAACTTACTGAGTCTTGTAAAATAATGCAACACATTGTTCCTCACAGTGTATAGCAAGTCTCTGAATAATCTTGACCTTTGGACCATTGTTTGATTATTATTTTACTTCCCTTTTGGTAGGAACAGAGTATTATTTGCAGTTCAGTGGAAAGTGGCTTCATGCCCTCTGAGATGGCTTTAATCATATCTTACTGACTCCAAATAAAGCAACTAAATATCTTTACTCATCTTCTCTTGGTGTATAAGCCCTTGACTTTTCTGCTCCTTGTAAGTAGATTCTTGCAGATTTACATAAATACTTTGTCCCGAGACATTTACAACACTTCTTCTTGACAGCAATGGTCTTGGGCACATGCGGTGCTGTAGTTACTTGCATTCAAGAAGACATTGCTGATTGCTTGTCATTCCCATTGCCCTAGATGCTATTCCAGGTGTTATTTGTTATTTTAATACATAGGAGTTGAAAACATTAAGGTCACTTAACCCAACGGGGCAGAAAGTTGAGTAAGGTTCAAGTCAAAGTTTCAGATGCTGTTTATGAATAGTACCATGAAAGATGATAGCAGGGACTCAGTTTCTAAGGCTTGGGCTCCAACACTAGTTTTGTCCATTCTGGCTATAAATATATTTGTGAGGTTCCCAAATCCTTGAGTGATCGTGAAATAACAATTTTTGAAATATCGGCAGACATGATTCATTCACATTACTGTATCCAAGATAGTGTGTATGTATGCTTTGAAATAATCTAGCATAATAAGAAGACAAGCTCC
>PVIC010032158.1:0-20870 GCA_004025085.1 Thryonomys swinderianus
GGGGGGGGGCAGTGGTCGAACTCAGTACGTTGTGCTTGCTGGAACTGCTGAGCTAAATCCCTGGCCCTGTTATGCTTTCTTATGAAAGCTTTTTAATATGGAAAAATGCAAGTATATCCCAAAGCAGACAATGCTCATCTCTACTTTATAGTTTTACTGATATGATTCACACATTATAAAATTCACTTTTAAGTTGTACTTTTCAATGGTTTTTAGCATAGTTACATAATCACATCAGCTTTAGAAATTCTCATTACCCTCAAAAGAAATCAACACCATTTAGCAATAACCTTCCATTTCCACTTATAGCAATAACTCTTCTCATTTTCCTCTTTGCAGTCCTAGTCAACCAATCATATACCATCTGTACAGATTTGCCTTTTCTAGATAGTTCACATAAATAAATAAAATTATATATGATCTTTTATAAGCTTTCACATTTTCAAGGTTCATCCTATTATGGTATGTTCCAGTATGTCACTCCTTTTTTTTTTTTTTTTTTTGAGACAGGGTCTTGCTTTGTAGTTCAGGCTGGCCCTGAGCTCACTATGTAGCCCAGGCAAGCCTCGAACTCAGCAATCCTCCTGCCTCTGCCTCCCGAGTGCTGGGATTACAGACGTGAGCCACCATGCCCACCTGTCACTCCTATTTACTGTCAAGTAATATTTACTATATGGACACACTGTATTTTATTTATCTATGGTTCAGTGGATTTTCAGCTGATAGGCTCATCTCTGTCTCTCTCTCTCTCTAGGAATTTAGGCATTCGTTTGTCCTACAGAGGCTTGTATAGTTTAGAAATTGCTGATCTGTTCCCCCCTGCCCCATTGTGATGTTTTCCCATCAGGAGCACATGGTAACTGGATGGTCCTGTCACGTCAGCAACCCCTGATGCACAACATCTAGATCCATTCTCTTCAAACCCACTCCAAATCTGGACACTCTGTAGCTGTGGAGACAAGTGAGAAGTGATTGGATCGTGGATATATCTGAAGGTAGAGTTGACAGAGTTTTCTGACAGATTCATTGTAGGAACAAAGGAAAACGAGGCATCGAAGAAAACAAGGTTTTAGCCTGAGCAGCAGGACACCTGTGTATACACTCTGCACCTGCCCCTTCATTAACATTTCTCCTCAGCTTCACCATGCTCCCTACATGGTGTGCCACAGCCAATTCTGCCTTTCTTGACCCATCAGTTGCAGTAGCTGACCAAGTTAATTTGTGCTCTTAAAATATGTTCTTCATTCTATTTTCAGAACACCAATGCCTATCTTCTGGCTCTCTGTGGTTACTTCTGTCTCTTCCTAATCACCTAACACTGTGCCCCAAGAAGCAGTCTTCCTCCCTAAACCGCTCTTTCAGCGGTTTCCTTCTTGTTTTTAAATATCATTTATAGATTGGAAACTCCCAGACTAAACTTTTCTTTCATAAACTCCAGACATACAGTAGTCCTTTACTTTCCACAATCCTAAAATTCTGGGTCTGAAAATATTAAATGAAATATCCCAGAAATAATCTGTATGTATTAAATTGCATGCAGTTGAATAGTATGATACCATGAGTAGATCTTATGCTGTTCCATTCTGTCCCACCCAGGAAGTATGAATTATTCCTTTGTCCAGCATTTCCACACTTGATAAGCTACCCAGTTGTTAGTGATTTAGAAGTTACCTCAGTTGTATGATCAACTGTTATAATGCATTTGTTCAAGTAACTTTTATTTTACATTAATAAATGGCCCCAGAGTACAACAGTACTATGCTAGCAGTTTTATATATACATACACACACACACACACACACACACACACACACACTTTTTTTTTTTTGGGAGACAGAGTCCCGCTTTGTAGTTTGGACTGGCCCTGAGCTGACTATGTAGCCCAGGGAAGCCTCAAACTCAGCAATTCTCCTGCCTTTGCCTCCCCACTGCTGGGATTACAGGTGTGAGCCACCACGCCCGGTATTGTTGTATGTGGTTACCAGGGATTGAACCAGGGGCCTTGTGCTTGCTAGGCAGGCGCCAGAACCACTGAGCTAAATCTCTGGCCCAATATTGTTGTATTTTATTATTATTGTCTGTTGATGTGTCTAATATATGTTTAACTTTATTTGAATGTAGATACTGTATCTATAAATATATGCACACAGATATATGTGAAAAATTGGCCAAGGATTTAGCTTAGTGGCACTGCTTACCTTGTAAGCACAAGGTTGAGTTTGATCCCTGGCACCACAAAAAGGAGAGGAGAGGGAAGGGGAGAAAAATTAGTGTATACAGGTTCAGGATTATCTCATCTTGGGATGTAACTCCTATTGATAAATACTACATATCGAATTAGCACTCTGACATTTCCACTTGAATACCTGATGAATGTTGAGTATGACCAAAACCAAACTACATATCTTCCCCCCCAAATTTACTGTCTATATCCTTCTAGCTGTTTAGGGGGGAAAAAAACACCCTGTAAAAGTCATTCTTGATGCTTCTCTTTCTTTCACATACAAAGCAAATGTATCAGGAAAGTCTACTAGCATTACCTTCAAAACATATCCAGAAGCTGATCATCACTTCTCACTATTCCCATAGTTACAATCCTAGTCTAAACCACTAGTGCACCTGCTTGATTTCACCTGTTCACAGGTGTCTCTGCTTCTACTCTTAACCCCTTGGATAGTCTACTTCCAATACAGCAGCTAGAGAAGTACTGATAGGAGCCAAATAGCTTTCCCTAATCATTCAACTAAATGCAAAGCCTTACCAGGTCCGCACGTTCTCTGAAATATTCCATACTGATGCTCGGCCCCGAACTCGGCCTGCTGTGCTACCCTTTACCCTTTGTTGTTCCTCTACAACAAACGCCATGAAAGACTTCTGGCCCAGCACCTTTGTTCTTTTTACCTTCTTCCTGGAATGACCTCATGCTAAGCTGCTCCACAGCTTGTCTCTCCAGCTCTGTCAGGTCTCTCGCAAACAGCGCTTCTCAGACAGCCCTTCCCAGAAGTCCTTCGATAGCTCAGCTGGCAAGGCAGAGGCTATGGAAAGTCCTTTCTCTTCCGTTTTACGTCACTTGCAACCCAGGCCATTCGCACCCCCTTTTACTACTCTTCTCTTTCCTGCTTTATTTTTCTCTAAAGCTCTTATCAATTTCCAACATACTATTTAAATGTGCTTTTTGAGTTATTTACTGCCTTCTATACGATTTTAATTTCTCAAAGTGTAGGATTTTCTAACTGTTCACTGCTGTATCCCTGTATTTAAAACAGTGTGAGTATAGCAATCTTGAATGCCTCTGCTCTCCTCACCCATTTGGTAATGAATGACACAACCTCTAGGAATGCTGTAGATATAATATGTAAAAATACAAGTACTTATAATGAACAATCAAAAATGTTAGGGCCGGATATTTAGCTCAGTGGTTCCAGTGCCTGTCTAGCAAGCACAAAGTCCCTGTTCAATCCCGGGTAAGCACATACAACAATACTGGGCATGGTGACATGCCCACCAGCAATCAGTACTACATATCACAGTGCCCGGCATGGTGGCTCACACCTGTAATCCCAGCATTCTCGGGAGGCAGAGGCAGGAGAATTGCTGAGTCCGAGGCTTGCCTGAACTACAAAGCAAGACCCAGTCTCAAAAAAAAAAAAGTTTCTTGTGTAAAGGAGGATGGGGCTAACAGTATATACTTCTGTTAATTGACAAATGACATAGGTTTTAACTAAAAGTTATGCTAGAGAGCTAAAGTAATACTCAAAAGAAAAAAAAATGATGGATCCATGGCAGATTCCTCCAGTCCAAACAAAGCTTGTTTGGGAATTTTAAAAATAAACCAACATTTGAGTATTTTTGTATTTTATATTACTCCATACATATTAAATATTAAACCTTTTAATGGCTGTGCTGTCAATTTAAATATAAAACACACCATGGATCAGTTCCTCTTCAGTTATAAAGTATCTAAAACAAAATGCTGTATTTCAACAAGTAATGTATGTTACAACACAGACTTTTACCTGGGCCACACTCTAAGGCTCCCCCAAACCTCTTCTACAATTAAAGATCACTACTTAAAAAAACAAACAAAACAGGGCAGGAGATGTAGCTCAGTGCTCAAGTATGCACTTAACATGCATGAGGGCCTTAATTCCCAGCACTAAATAACAAAGAAGCTTAGAAGATATGCATGAGAAGCAGGAGGTATTTTCTTTTGAAACTTACTACTTTCTCCTTAGAGGTTAACTAATCTCCAACCAAAAATCTTGGGAACAATTTTACTAAGTCTATTTTTTTAAAAAACCGTTCTACATAACAAGGTAGGTTGAAACCCATTTACACTGACAATTTCGACCATGCTTGCTTTAACAAAAGTACTCAAAACTAGTCCGTTTTAAAAGTCTCAGCTCTAACTCCAACATAAACCTTATTCCAAGTAGATTTGGTAGATTACAATAAAAGGAAAGCTGTTCCACTGTGGGGTGGGATGCCACATTTCAATTATCACATTAAATCATGGCTTTACATACAAAATGCCTAACTGCTTTTTAAGAAAGAAAAAAATTCAGCAGTCGGGCTGTGATGACTGTAGTGAGCTCAAAGTTCATAAATATGTGACACAAGAAGTGTACAACAGTAGTGTCAGTAAGAGTTACCATTACCAGGGGGGTAATAAAGAATTCCATTAATTCTACCTGGGGTAGTGAGGGTCTGGCATTTTGGATTCTCAGCCCGTTTCACTGAACTGAGTCAATTCAACCGCTAGTCAATGCCCTCCGGCGAGCCAGCTGCTGCGTGGCGTGGGGAATACAAAACTGAAAGGGCCGAGATCTCTGGGGGAAAGGGAAAGGGAAGGTGAAAGCTGACGGATCCCCAGACAGGGGCAGGAGTGACCCGCCTCAGGTCAAGAACTAGTACGACACCCTCTTTTGGTTTAGAACATTTAAGATCTAAACTCCGCCGCCGCAGACAGCTCCAAACTCTCCCGCAGAGAAAAGGGGGCGGGCGGCAGGTGGCAAGGCGGCCTCTGCTCCGCGTCTTTGTGGACGGTCGCCGCCCCCGACCTCCCCTGCAGACTGTCGGGGTGCGAGGGCTACCAGCTCCAGTTGGGGGCCTCGGCGGCGGCGAGGAAACAGCGCTGAGGTTCCGGCCCGCCCGGGAGGCTGGCGGGGCTGGGCCGGTCCGGGCCAGGAACGGAAGGGAACGGTGGGCACGCGCGGGACAGCGCGCGTCGCAGCCTCACCTTAGACACCATCTTCTTGAGCTGACTCTCTGACACCGCCATGACGGCCACCAGCGACTCCCGTCCCCGCCGGCAGAGGGTCAGCCGCTCCGGGGCCCCAGGCCGCCCCAGACAATCGCACACCGAGTGGCCAGCCCCCCACCCCCCCCACCTCCAACCGGAAACCGACGCCGCTGTAACCCTTCCGCTTCCTGTACGTCACTTCCGAGGCTGTGGTCCGGCACTCAGGTGGACACCTTAAGCGACCCTGACTGGGCGAAGAGTGGGATTAGACCAACTGGCTGCCGGTTGGTGTGCTGGAACTAATCGGGTCCTCCAAACAGGACAAGCCCCTTCCAAAGGTCGAACTTCTGGGTTGGAATGAGATTGGCAGCTCTCGCCGTCTCGCGGAGACTCAGGAAGTAGGTGCCGGTGCGGAAGGGTACCAAAGGCTTGCGGTGAGCCCGACGACTGGACGATCAAGTGTGTGTGTGGGGGGAACCTGGCTGGGAATCGGCCTTGTGAAAATAGTAAACGGGTGCGCTTCTAGCCCGGGCTTAAGTTTTCCCCATCTCTAAGCAAAGCTTGCAGTAGGAAGATGCCCAGGGCTACTTCAGCAGTCACATATTTTTTTGTTTTAAAGGTTGAAAAGTTGTAAGGTCAAAGTGCAGAAATCCCTCATTTCTCAGGAAACCAGACATAAATGACTGAGCCAGGATACCTTTTTCTTCAGAATTTATGTGTACCCAGACATAAATAACAACCGTGGCTTGTATTTGTGGGCTAGCCTCTTCATTGTTAAAGTTCAGGTTCTGGAGGCCAGGTTTACTTCAGATCTTCATTGCTCTGTAGAGTGCAAGAGTTGGTCCTCGATCTTGAATTTCAATTTTCAATAAAACTCACTGTGATTTACATTAGTTGTCATTATTCCATGTCATCAATTTTATAAGCAGAGTCCAAAATATACAAAGATGAGATCTGAGGATGTTATGTATAATTTTGGATGACTATGGTAGAGTCTAATGAGAACATGACTGTGGTATTGATCCCCTTCTAAGCAAGCATCTAAGTGAAGATACAGAGGGGGAGGAATTGAAGGCACGTGGAAGCTCTCAGAAATTGTTGCTCACACACACAAATAAAGCTAAGCCAATAGCCATTATTCCTGAATAACCATATATTAGGTCCACTTAAACGAAATGGCCAATCTAGCCTTCCACTGCACCTATTATTTTACAGTGCTTGAAAAGCAAGTGGTTCAAAATAGTCGTGAAGCCACTTCCTTCTCACAGGTACTTTACAGCAACTCTGCCTCTATAAACTGGAGAGGGACAATGTAATGCATTGTTTAAAAGTTTTTCTTGCAGCCGGGCGTGGTGGCTCACGCCTGTAATCCCAGCACTTGGGAGGCAGAGACAGGAGGATTGCTGAGTTCGAGGCTTGCTTGGACTACATAGTGAGCTCAGAGCCAGCCTGAACTACAAAGCGAGACCCTGTCTCAAAAAAAAAAAAAAAAAAAAAAAAAAAAGGTTTTTCTTGCCAAGCTAAAGTGATTATTAAAATCCAATTTTCATTTTCCACATTGCTTGAAATAATTAAATGTCGAGTTCTGTATAAGTTATGAACAAAAGGTCCCAATCTGAATTGCATTTAATTTAATAAGTCAGGCATCATCTGATGATTTTTTAAATCAAAGTTTATTTTATTTTTATATTTAAATAAAACAGAAATTGAAAAATAAAAAATGTATCTTCTACGGCAATATCAAAAAAACTTTAATCCAAGGCCACTAAAAAAACAGAGGCACTGCATAATTGTGGAAAAATCAAAAAGTTAAACAGAAGCATTATAAGTTAAAATTACCACTAAATTATAGTGTAGTAGTCCAGCTTTTTCTACGTGGAAATCCAATATAATTGCTAATTATTTAATACTCCAGTAAACACCTGATACAGAGCATTACTTCTGTTTGTGGCTTTCTGGGAGGTTAGGACTAATATTAATCTTTCAGTATTCAGATTCTAACATGGTAGGTGCTCAATAAATATTTATTTTATTGACACGTTCCCTTTATAATATAGTGAATTCTTGGCATTTTTACCTATTATACTAAAATATTTTACTGCTCGATTATAGTTCAAAATTATATTGGAAATTTGATTTTAGAAATTATCAAATTTCTACTTACACCTTTTAGAAGAGGCTAGTTTAAAAAACAAAAAATGATTCTTTTAATTTTACTTTCCTATTTCATACAAAAGGAAAGTTTCACTGTTAGAGTAACATACAAGTAGCAGTTAGGAAGTTAGCTCAGTGGTTCCAGCACCTGCCTCACAAGTCCAAGATTCCAAGTTCAATCCCTGGTATCACCCCCTCCACACACATACAAACACAGTAAAAGTAACAAACAGGTAAACATTAGGGTAAAAGGAGGTTTTGGTAATAATATTCTACACAGAACTAATGTTTATCTCTTCAAATAGCCACAGTTTGTTCATTTGCAGTGGGGGAGACTGAACCCAGTCTTGCATATGTGAGGAAAATGCTCTACCTGTGAGCTACCTCCCCTGCCCAAATGTCCAAGTGTCCAGTTAAATCTGTGTGACTCTTTCCAAGCATATTGCTTTTGTACTTTCTTAAACACAGGATATTGGATTTCACCTTCCACTAAGTGGAAGTTCATCGTTACCACTACCAATTATTACACTAAACATTACTGTGTCTATTTCTTCCTACCTATGTCTGCCCTTTTTTGTTCATATCTTCCTTACCGGATTGTTTTACCTATTATATGTTTCCAAAAACACTTTGGACTTATTCACAATACTTACTACATTTATTTGTGAGAATTGACTACTGTGTTTAATACCATAGACTGTAAGAACCAGGAGGGCTTGTACCCAGTCTAGGCATATTCACCACTAGTGCCTGGTGACAATAATGCTATTGACTGGTCAATACAAAGCCTATGTGTTCTGAATCGTTCTTCTGGAATGATAAAAGGTTTGCTCAGAACCATCAGACCATCCAGCCTCTTTCCCTTAAGACCAGTGGGGTTCAGAAAAGCCTCATGTTTGACTTCAAGATAAACTGCTTGACTTTTTTTCAGTACCAGCAGTTGGACTCAGGACCTTGTACTTACCAGGCAAGTGCAGTACTACTGAGGTCTATCTCTGGCCCTTTCTTGACTTCTATTCATAGTAAAATACACATTTATCTATTTAAATTCATGGCATGTTGGGGATCTTGTATAGCCAAGGAGGAAGTTATAGAAAATTTCAGAAAGGAAATTTCAAAGAAATTAAGTTATATGTTTTTTATATATTAAAAAGTTTTACTTTCCCTTTCATTATTTTAAAATACATACAAAACTCTTTCTAGTTTTTGGTAGTTAATGACTTTGAAGAAGGAAAATAAAATGCCTAAGCACTCTACCAATTATATTTTGTGAAAGAAATAAATACCCTATGCTGTGGATTCTCTGAATTTTATAAGTTAAGGCCTAATTTGGGTCTTCAGCTTGTCATATCTATTATAAATTTATTTTTTCTTTTGTTTTGTTTTGTTTTTTTGAGACAGGGTCTCACTTTGTAGTTCAGGCTGGCCCTGAGCTCACTATGTAGCCCAGGCAAGCCTCGAACTCAGCAATCCTCCCGTCTCTGCCTCCCGAGTGCTGGGATTACAGGCGTGAGCCACCACGCCCAGCTATAAATTTATTTTTTTTCAGGATATTTTGAAAGTGCTGAATGTGCTTTAAGTTTAGGATACACAATTTAAAATTATGCACACAGCAGGTGAATATCCCAGCTGTAGGTTTGAAGAATAGATTATCAAGAACCTCCCTAAATAGACTTTATTCCCTTTCTTATCTAACTTTTTAAGAATTCAAATTATAAAACTAACCAAGGAACCATCTACTTTAACCACTTGTTAAAATAAGTAAAAGACACAGAAGTTCTCAAACCTATATATGTTGACGAAATTAAATGACTTTTCCTATCAGATAATTATGTTTGAAAATCAAAGTTTTAACTGTTGTTGGAGACTGTAGATTGAGGATGCACTGCTCCTGAGTTTCTCAGTCACTGTAACTTCTTTCACTGCAGTTTTGATGACTTCAGATACTCCACTGGTTCCAAGGATGCAAGGCAAACTTAAAAACACTTCAGTATTTATATCATAATACCCCTGAAATGGAAGAACAGTTATTATAATAGAGTTGAATTTACAAAGTTAAATAAAAAATGCATGCTCTCTGGCCTTTTCTTTCTTTTTTGTGCAGTACCAGGGACTGAACTCAGGCCCTTGAGCTAAATCCCCAGCCCTCTCTGGCTTTTCTAGTTCTAGTACAAAATGATAAGACTTTTTTTTTTTTCTAAACTCAAATCATTTCCAAAAAAAATTGAGAAGTGGAGAGAACCTACTCAAAGATGCTCCCTTTTTTAAGGAAGTAAACTAGCTGCTGCAATGTAAGTAGCAGGTTGGGGACTAAGAAAAACGATGGACTGAACTGATTCCCTGGGAGGCACACAGCCTGGCCCAAATACAGCAGTCTCTTTGCCAACAGCCCAAGTATTCAGGAAACTTTTGATAAACATTTGTATTTCATCATAGATCTGCTTTAGGGAATTTATGGTCAGGGTACAGTGACAAAAAACAGTTGCTGAAGTGGACTGATGACCAACTGAGACCAGTTGGCATATCAGTCTGGGGTGATGTGGCTGGTTAAATGTCAACAAGAAGCAGTTTATGTGACATATAAACACTTCTTAGGAACACTCAAAAACTATATAAGGGTAGGTAAAGGCCAGATTTCCCATAGCTAAGCAGGACAAGGCTGAACTAAGGTGCTTTCTCCCCATTTTATTCTGAAAGCTCAGGACACTTGGGTTAGAGTATAAAAAGCAGTTTCAATAATTTTATAATTAATATCAAAATTTAAAATACAAAAGAATGATGACAACAACAATTACCTTTGCTAAAGTGGATACAGAATGCACTTTATTTTTATTGTTTATGACACTGTCAACCAGGTCAGCTACTGAGAGTCCCACAGACCAGGATCTCTGTCCTTTCACCCTTAACAGTTCCACGGCTCTAGGTTACAAAAAAAAAAAATAATCTTAGAGAATGCACAAAATATAAACTATTTAGTTTCACATCCTCTTTTCCTTCTTTCTTTTTTTGAGACAGGCTTTCATTATGTACTGCAAACTGGCTTTGAACTCATTGTGTAGCCCAGGCTGCACTGAACTCAAGGGAGAGCTCCTCACTCAGCCTCCCATGTACTATGTTTATAGGCATGCTTGCATAGTGTTCAAAATATGCATTATTGGGCTGGAATTTAGCTCAGTGGTTCTGGTGTCTGCCTGGCAAGAACAAGGTCCCGAGTTTGATCCCTGATACTATATACCACAATGCCAGGGGTGGTTTAATTCCAGCAATCAGTACCAAACACCACAATGTCAGGCAGGTGTGATGGCTCATGCCTGTAATCCCAGCACTCTGGAAGCAGGAGGATTGCTGAGTTCGAGGCTCACTTGGGCTACACAGTGAGCTCAGGGCCAGCCTGAGCTCATTTACACTTTTACACTTTCATTTACACTTTTCTTAAATTGTCGGATATGAGCCGGGCGCCTGTAATCCCAGCACTCGGGAGGTAGAAACAGGAGGATTGCTGAGTTTGAAGCTTGCCTAGGCTACATAATGAGCTCAGAGCCAGCCCGAACTACAAAGCGAGACCCTGTCTCAAAAAAAAAAATAAAAATAAAAATAAATTGTCGGATATGTAGTTCACAACAGGAAAATACAAATGCACTAAAAACATAGAAAGATGCTCACTATTATAGCCTGTGTCGAGATGTCCCCCAAAGCCTCATCCACTCATTGGTGGGGCTTTTCAGCTGGATCTAGTGAGTGTAATACTGGGATTACGGGCGTGTGGTATTAGATTAGTCCACTGCTTGGTTTAGCATAGTTCTGGGTGTAGGTAGTAGAATGCCCCAAACTGGATGTGGTGGAACCAGACAAAAGGCTTGTATTCTGGATTGAATAAATATCCATAAATAAATAAAAGGGAGGCTTGTTGCTGCTGCTTTTGCTTTCTGCCTGCCATACCATGAACTTTATCTCCTCTGCAATGCCCCTCTGCCATGGCACCCTCACTTGCAGCCAGCTGATTATGGACTAAAACTTCTACAAACTGCAAGCCAAATAAACCTTTCTTTCCTCTTTCAACTTATGGGTGTCAGGTATATGTCTCAGCAATGAAAAAAGTAAGCAAGACACTTAGCATTCAAAATATTTTACTAAATATGAATTAAAGAAATAAATACCAACATAGGCAAAGATGAACAGACTGGCACTATAACTCATTTAGAGGAAGCTATAAACAGCTGTTCCCGGGGCTGGTGGGTTAGCTCAGTGGTTCAGGCACCTGCCTTGCAAGCGCAAGGTCCTGACCTGAGTTCGATCCCTGGTAACCACGTACAATGCTGGGCGTGGAGACTCACGCCCACCAGCAATCAATACCACATACCAGTGCAGGGTATGGTGGCTCACGCCCACCAACAATCAATACCACATATCACAGTGCCGGACGTGGTGGCTCACGCCTGTAATCCCAGCACTCAAGAGGCAGAGGCAGGAGGATTGCTGAGTTCGAAGCTTGCCTAGGCTACATAGTGAGCTCAGAGCCAACCTGAACTACAAAGCAAGACCCTGTCTCCAAAAAAAAAAAAAAAAACAGCTGTTCCCAGGAGAATCACAATAGAAGCCCATGATCCTAAGTAGGATAACTTAGTGACTTAGGAAGCCATATTGAAAAGAAAGACTAAAAGAAAGAAAAAAGAGACAGGAGAGGGGAGAGAAGGAGATGGGAGAGGAGAAACAGGTGGATAGACACAGGAAGACAGGACAAGCTTGGGATGTAGCTCAGCACTAAGGCTCTGGGTTCAATGCACAATACCTTTTGGGAGAAGAAGGAGGCAGATTTACATGCACATATAGGAAGATATCCAAAGCTTATTAAAGAATCAAGTTGCAAGACACTACAAGGAGCATTAATCTATTATAAAAATAATAACAGGGCCAGAGATTTAGCTCAGTGGTTCCAGCACCTGCCTAGCAAGCACAAGATCCTTGGTTCAATCCCCAGTAACTACATGTAACAATACCAGGCATGGTGACTCAGTCCATCAGCAATCAGTACCACAGTCCACAATGGTGGGTGTGGTGGCTCACACCTATAATCCCAGCACTTGGGAGGCAGAGGCAGGAGGATTGCTGTGAGTTTGAGGCTTGCCTGGGCTACATTGTGAGCTCAGGGCCAGCCTGAACTGCAAAAAGAGACCCTATCTCAAAAAAAAAAAAAGGAAAAATACTGAAAAAAATCTTTGTGGACATGTAGACTAGGCAGTGGTTGTCTCTGGAAGATGGAATTTCCCTAGATTTTTCCTTTCTACTTTATAAGGATTTCAAAATTTTTAATAAGTCTATTTTTTTTTTTTTGAGACAGGATCTCGCTTTTTGTAGTTCAGGCTGGCTCTGAGCTCACCACATAGCCCAGGCAAGCCTCGAACTCAGCAATCCTCCTGCCTCTGCCTCCCAAGTGCTGGGATTACAGGTGTGAGCCACCACGCCAGGCATTGTGGTATGCGGTATTGATTACTGGTGGGCATGAATCTCCACGCCCAGCATTGTATATGGTTACTGGGGATCGAACTCAGGACCTTGCGCTTGCGAGGCAGGCGCCGGAACCACTGATCTAACCCTCCGGCCCTTAATAAGTCTATTTTTATAATAATAATATTAAAAATCACAAATTTATTCCTTGTAAAAACTATGGAGAATATGGCTCAATGGCAGTGTGTGTACACAGCACACTTGAGACCCCTGGTTTAATCCCTGGGAGGACCAAATCCACAAATAAATAACCAGTAAAGGCAAAAGTATTTAATCAGATTGGAATGAATTACATCATACACTTCTCAATAAAAAAGCCTTCTTTCCACATGTCACACTGTAAAAACTCTATGTTAGACCAAGGGTGTAGCTCAGTGGTATCACACCTGAATCATAAGCACAAGGTCCTGAGTTCAATCCCCAGTACCAAAAAAAGGATAAAGACTCCCCTACTTAGACTTTAGAAAAATTTATGTGATAGTGAACCACAAATGACATGGAAGTACAGTATGAGAAGACCTGTGGGGCACAGACCTCTAGAAGGGCATGAAATAATGACAAAGGATTCAGAAAGCTGTTAATTCTCCTTTTCCCCTGAGCATATGAAATGCTTATTCACTTACACTATACTGATTCCCAAATCCTGTGTCTGTGTGTGCTAACTCTTAATTTTTAAGTGGTGCTGACAAATTCTCTTCCATATTAGGAGAAACAATACCTTCAAAAGGTCAGACAGGAGGGCTGGAGATTTAGCTCAGTGGTTCTACTGACTCACACCCAGCAGCAATCAATACCACATACCACAGTGTGGGGCGTGGTGGCTCACGCCTGTAATCCCAGCACTCAGGAGGCAGAGGCAAGAGGATTGCTGAGTTTGAGGCTTGCCTGGGCTATGTAGTGAGCTCAGGGCCAGCCTGAACTACAAAGCGAGACTCTGTCTCAAAAAAAAAAAAAAGGTCAGACAGGAGAAGGAAATCACTGTCTACAAATGAGGAATATGTATGTTCTGCCCTTCAAATGTCAATGTGTTATTTAGAAAAGTTTGCAAAGCACTCCTGGATCTCTGTGCAGACAAGAAATCAGATTATAAAACCCTGTCCCCTTCTACTTTTGTTTTCCTCCATACTAACTAGTTTTGTTTTCCAAAGCCTGGTAAGTGTATGGTATGTAAACAATTGTTACGCTAGCTATGAAGTACGTAACTTTTAGTTGAATACATTCAAATCTGTACCATGTTACCTGTTGGACAGCTGTCCCTGAGAGCTGTGATTCATTATTTCTCCTCCACCCCATGTGGGCACTAAAATGAAATGAAGAATAAGTTAACAGTTTTTCAATGATTCTTTTTTTTTTTTTTTGAGACAGGGTCTCACTTTGTAGTTCAGGCTGGCCCTAGAGCTCACTATATAGCCCAGGCAAGCCTCGAACTCAGCAATCCTCCTGTCTCTGCCTCCCGAGTGCTGGGATTACAGGCGTGAGCCACCAGGCCCGGCTTCAATGATTCTTTTAAGATTAAGATTCAGGGGCTGGAGATTTAGCTCAGTGGTTCCAGTGCCTGCTTTGCAAGCGCAAGGTCCTGAGTTGGATCCTGGTAACCACATACAATGTTGGGCGTGGTGACTCACGCCCACCAGCAATCAATACCACATACCACAGTGCTGGGCATGGTGACTCACGCCGTAATCCCAGCACTCAGGAGGCAGAGACAGGAGGATTGCTGAGTTTGAGGCTTGCCTGGGCCACATAGTGAGCTCAGGGCCAGCCTGAACTACAAAGCAAGACCCTGTCTCAAAGGAAAATAAAAAAAAAAAAGATTAAGATTCAATAAGTGATCTTTTGCACTCTAGGGGCCTTGTGTCAGTCTTTTTATACAAGTTTTTCCCCTTGTAGCAACAGTTATTTTTCCACTAATTTGTGATAGTGTATCATTTGCTACACTTCTTGCAAGCTGGCTCTCTGACTGGCACAGTAAGACTGGCAAAAGGCAAAAGAGGAAGCTGAGCGGAAACAGGAGCTAGATCCTGTGTACTGTGGAATCCCTCCTAGGTTATAGCTATTGTCTGTCTCTGACAGTTTGAAAAGAATGATTTACTGCCAGGCGTGGTGGCTCACGCTTGTAATCCCAGCACCCGGGAGGCAGAGACAGGAGGATAGCTGAGTTTGAGGCTTGCCTGGGCTACATAATGAGCTCAGGGCCAGCCTGAACTACAAAGCGAGAGCCTGTCTCAACCCCCCCCCCCAAAAAAAAACAAAACAAACAAAAGAATGATTTACTTACACAATTTCTAGTTTTACAAATGTTTCCAAATCCTAATGTCACTGTTTTCAAAAAACAGTTTTACATGTTCTTTTCCCAGTTTTCTATTGGCAGATTTATATAACCATCTTGTCCATTCTATAATAAAAACTACCATTTGCTGAGGGTTTAGTCTGAGTCAGACACTATATGAAAGGCTTGAAGCAAAATTCTTATTAAGTAACAGCAAGAGAGAGCACAGCTTTAGTCAGGCCAGGGCCCAGTTTTCAGTGCTGCTCTTCCTGGATTTGTGACCTTGGGCGCTTTACTCAGTCTCACTCAGCCTGTGTCCTCATCTATAAATCTGGAAAAATGCATCTTCCTTCACAAAATATTGATAAAATTTAAATGAGATATGGAATATATGTATGTGGAATATTTAATATACACATAGGTGGCACTTAATAAAATAATTGTAGTAATTATTAATTATATCAATGATTACTGTGATCACTTATGCAAAAATATCACTAGCTGGTGTATACACTGGCCAGCAGAGGGAGCCTTTACTCCACTTCTGCTTTAGGGACCCATCCATGGATAGAACTGTCAAGCACAAGTAGGCAACTCCCGAGTTCATTTTCCAGTACCACAAAAATTAAATTAAATTAAAACAAAATAAAATAAAAACAAGTAGGCAACAGGCCAAAAAGTGCTCTGAGGCTGAATGTGGTGGTGCACACCTGTAGTACCAGCACTCTACATGCTGAAGCAGGAGGATGGCTGACAAGTTTGAGAGGCCATCCTGGGCTACTTAGTGAGTTCAAGGACAGTCTGAACTACATAACAAGACCCAGCCTTTAAAAATAAAAAAATTCTTAAAAAGTGATCTGAGAGTGAGCTCAGAGCCAGCCTGAACTACAAAGTGAGACCCTGTCTCAAAAAAAAAAAAAGTGATCTGAGGACTGTCAGTACAGCTCAGTGGTTGGGTCCTTGCCCAGTGTGCAGACAACCATGGGATCCTGTTGGGCCTTGGGTTTGATGCCCAGCAGAGAAAGAAGCAATCTGAGGCACTTCTAGACGACAAGCAGGAAGACGGCCGACAGAGAGGGACAGCTGGTTTCAGGGGTTCCAGTAATGTTGACTGAGCAGAGATTCCTGAATGTGTGTTCTATTGTTATAATTTTGGTGTTTTGTTTTCGTTTTTCTTACTATTATTAGTATTAGTTTTAGGCATAGACCAGGCTGGCCTTGAACTCAAGGTGATCCTTCTGCCTCATCCAATCCTGTCAAGTGCTAAGATTATAGGTGTGCATCACTAGACTTGGCTATTATGTTTTAAAACTTGCGTACACACGTCAAATATTACAGAATACTATATTTAGGTAATCTCAATTCATGAGAAGACATCAAATGCAAAGCAAAGGCCAAGCAAATTCACATCTCTAATATCCCAGATATCTAATCCCATGACCACTGGCAATTATCTGCATAACCAATGAAAATGTACTTCTTACCTTTGTCTTCTCCCTGCTCACCAATAACCCAAACTTCTTGCCCTGAAGTTTGGGCCTTCAAAATGTTTGTGATAATATACTGTAATCTCTGGGAATCCAGATTACATCCAATTCCAATCACTTGATTTGCAGGAAATGTACTCAGTTTCCATGTCACATAAGTCATTATTTCCACTAAATGTTGCATAAAAGGTAAAAATACAAAGATTTAAAAAATATACTTCTAGTCTATCTTACAAATAAAATATTCATTATTTTAATAACTAAAGTATACTAGAGCTTTTATACACTCATCATGGTCCCTAAATGTACTGAGGTATATTTTTAACATATATTAAATACACTAATCAAGCTTTATGAAATTTTACATCATTTTGTTGTTTATAAATGGTTAGCCAGGCATGGTGGCTCGCACCATGTAATCCCAGCACTCAGGAGGCAGAGGCAGGAGGACTGCTGTGAGTTTGAGGCTTGCCTGGGCTACATAGTGAGTTCAGGGCCAGCCTGAACTTCAAAGCAAGACCCTATCTCAAAAAACTAAAAAAAAAAATTATACACACACAAATGGTTAGAGTAGAAAACAGGTTATTTTCTAGAATAGGAAGGTAAAAACTGGGTATAGAAAGCTAGAAAATAATAATTACATTTCACTGATGAATTCTATTTATTTATTTATTTATTTATTTATTTATTTTTGAGATAGGGTCTCTCTTTGCAGTTCAGGCTGGTCCTGAGCTCACTATGTAGCCCAGGCAGCCTCGAACTCAGTAATCCTCCTGTCTCTGCCTCCCGAGTGCTAAAATTACAGGCGTGAACCACCACGCCCAGCACTGTGGTATGTGGTATTGACTGCTGGTGGGCATTAGTCATCATGCCCAGCATTGTATGTGGTTACCAGGGATCGAACTCAGGACCTTGTGCTTGTGAGGCAGGCACCAGAACCACTGAGCTAAATCTCCAGCCCCATGAATTCTATTCTGTAACTATGTTAAGCCAAGTTTCTGTGTTTAAGTTAAAATATTGTCAGGCATGGAGCTCATGTCTGCAAACCCAGCTACTTGAGAAATAATCCAGAAGGATCCTAAATTTGAGATCAACTTTGGAAACTTAGTGAAACCCTGTCTCAAAATAAAAAATAAAAAGGGCTGGGATGAAGTTCAGTGGCAGACAGGCCTGGGTTTGATTTCCAATGCAGCAAAAATAAATAAAAATATTGATTCATGGGGCCGGAGGGTTAGCTCAGTAGTACGGGCGCCTACCTCACAAGCACAAGGTCCTGGGTTCGATCCCCGATAACCACATACAATGCTGGGCATGTAGACCCCCGCCCACCAGCAATCAATACCACATACCACAGTGCCGGGCGTGGTGGCTCATGCCTGTAATCCCAGCACTCGGGAGGCAGAGACAGGAGGATTGCTGAGTTCGAGGCTTGCCTGGGCTACGTGGTGAGCTCAGAGCCAGCCTGAACTACAAAGCGAGACCCTGTCTCAAAAAAAAAAAATATTGATTGATGTACCATCACTATGAAGTGTAGTATTTTGAACAAAAACAAATTTTTTCTTTCTTCCCAAAACGGTGTCAGGAGCTGGGTCTAGTGGCATACACGTGTAATTCCAGCACTCAGAAGGCTGAGGCAGGAGGACTGCCATGAATTCAAGGCCAGTCTGGGCTATATAGTGAGTTTGGAGCCGGCCTGAACTGCATAATCAGATGCTGTCTCAAAAAAAAGACAGTTGTCCGAGTTAAAGAGACCAAAGTCTTTCTGGAAGGGCAAACAGGTCAAGAGCTGAAACAGCAAAAGGGATCCAAGATTTGGAGGCAGAAAGTAAACTTTGTTACACACATGGGCCTGGTTTGCACAATTCCTCAAAGAACAGGTAACTTGTTCTTCCAGAGTCTATATAGGGTTTTAGGTTTCACTAAGTTTTTTTTAACTTAGGGTCTTGCTTTGTATTTCAGGCTGGCTCTGACCTCACTATGTAGCCTAGGCAAGCTTCAAACTCAGCAATCCTCCTGTCTCTGCCTCCTGAGTGCTGGGATTACAGGCGTGAGCCACCATGCCCGGCACTGTGGTATGTGGTATTGATGGTTGGTGGGCGTGAGTCTCCACGCCCAGCATTGTATGTGGTTACCGGGGATCGAACTCAGGACCTTGCGCTTGCAAGGCAGGCGCCAGAACCACTGAGCTAACCCTCCGGCCCTGATTGGTTATATATTAAATCTTATTACTTGGGCCAGGGATTTAGCTCGACTGGTACTGCACCTATCTTGGAAGCACGAGGGCCCAAGTTTGATCCCCAGTACCGCAAAAAAAAAACCCAAAAACCTAATATATATCATTATTACTGATTGGTCTACAGCAAGTTCAAACTCTGGTAAGAAAACATTAGTTTAGGGTATGTTTGGCTAGATAAGGGAGACATGTATTTGGAGTATAAATCAGTTTAGGGTACGGTCTGTCAAAGAGGAATAATAAGGGAGACACATATTTGGTGAGGGCATCAGTTCAGGACAGGGTTGGCCAAGGAGGAATTTGGTTAGGCTTAAAAAAAATAAAACTATTGTGAGAAGCTGAAAGTGTAAATGAGGTCCAAAGTGTATTCTAGGTATTGTGAAACAGGAAGAAAATCCTCAAACGGGAAGGGGAACTAGGGCAGAGAACAAAGAAGGAAGAGAAAAAATTTGCAAGTAAAAAGAAAAAAAAATGGAAACAAAGTTTATATATATGGGGGGATGGAGGGGCTGAAGGAGGGCAGGAGAATGGGAAAAAATAATCACATATACCGTGTACAGGTACAAATTCTCGATGATGAATGTGATCACAATGTATACCTAAAGTGTACCAATAAATTCAATAAAAAAATAAAAAACTGGGCCAGAGATTTAGCTCAGTGGTTCCAGTGCCTGCCTCGTAAGCCCAAGGTCCTGAGTTCGATCCCGGTAACCACATACAACAATGCTGGGCATGGCGACTCACACCCATCAGCAATAAATACCACATACCACAGGCCAGGCATGGTGGCTCAAGCCTGTAATCCCAGCACTCAGGAGGCAGAGACGGGAGGATTGCTGAGTTCGAGGCTTGCCTGGGCTACATAGTGAGCTCAGGGCCAGCCCGAACTACGAAGTGAGACCCTGTCTCAAAACAAACAAACAAACAAATAACTGCTCATAGCCAACATTATCCTGGACTGGTGTCCTACCTGTCAGCCAATTTATTTTTTCCCGTCTCATCTCAACTGATTACTATGGAAAAACAAATGAAATGCATAGCCTAACCTTCTATTGGGAATAGTTTTTAAAAATCAGTTCATCTATCTGAGTCCAATACCACCTAACTCTAAAAACATTTTAAACAAAAACACTTTCAAAACAATTTACAAAATATAAAATGCTAGAAATGTAGGGTGGCATTTTATAATGTTACTAACATTTTATAATATTTCAGAGTTGTTAAAATATTTTTCACATAAGTAACTGAATTTTTCTTTTGGTGGTTTAACTATTTTCTCACTCCAGAAAGTGCGGCTAACTACTAGCAATACCATATTTCAAAGAAATTTCAAGTTGTAACCTTGGGCCGGGGTGTAGCTGAGCAGTGAATACACCTGGAAAGTTGTAATGTTCTAGTTAATTACAGTCACACTAAGTAAATGACAGGATACAGAAATGTTATATTATTCAGAAGGAGAGCAGTTTTACTGAATATTCTACTTACTCCCTATACTTTAGTGTTACGGTTTCTATCAGTAATGGCCATTCTACTATGCACTGGAACATCACATTAATTTAAAATGCAGCCTTTTACCTGGCTGAGAGGCCACGATCAGGACGCCATGTGGACTGTAATGTGCCAGAGCAGGGACAAGGGCCCGGAACATATCCGCGTTGCTCTGCACCACGTCAAGGTAGGACTCAGAACTACCGAGAGAGTTGACGGTGAAGACCACCACCTTGGAATGAGCAGAGGCAGACAAATCTAATGAATGAAAAGAAACAGTCTGAGCTCAAGATGCAGACTCCAACCCAGTTTTAGTTCATGATAAAAAGGTTTCTCATTTCAGTGAATGGAGAGTTCCTACAATCCTGTCTCTACAAGTGTATATAAAATACTACGGGTCAGAGCAAGAGCACTGTACAGAGCACTATACAGAGAGGAAGCAGGAGCAATAGACACCAATAAACATAAACAGAACAAATTACAGGATGAAAA
>PVIC010032159.1:0-20871 GCA_004025085.1 Thryonomys swinderianus
GCCCATGAAAGGCCATGCTTTGAGTCAGTGAGGGACCCTGAGGCTACCATGACAGCACACCCAAAGATACTCGTGAAAGAAGACTCCAGAGCTGCTTCAGAAAGTGCCAAGAGCAATGGTTAAGTGTGCTGGGGACACTGCAAAGGGGAATTGTGGCAATGTGCCTTTTATGGTATTTTTTAAAATTTAAACACACATCATATTTTTTATTATACCTCATGTGTACAACAGTGCTGTATCTTGATGTTATTGTGGAACTAATTTTTATATCTTTGACGCCCTCCCAGAGTATACTAGAGAAGCCAAGATGCTTGTTAAGTGCTAGAGATACTTAGTTAAACCCTAATAAATGACTTCAGAAAGATATAAGAAGGAAATAATCCGATGTGAGTGAACATCATAGTCTTGCTTGACTCCCATTGTTGAAGGACCAAGAGGGACAGCAGTAGCCTCTAGACTCTCCCCTACTGCCACTGTAAGAAAGAATTGCCAAATTTTTGGTGAGCTGCTTAACCTCTTCTGTTTAAATATGCAAGAACTTTGAACCCTGACCATTAACAATTAATGTCTAGAGCATGACCTAAGTGCCAGAAATCGAAGTACATTTTTCAATTTCTGCTCCCTAAAGAGTGATGAAACAATGATTTATAACTGTCCAGTAACATTCTTTTCTCCAAACTGAAAAGCCCTATGTTCTTTACTCGTTGAGCAAGAAAAAACATAGTTGCCCCACTTATCTTGTTTTCCAAACATTTGACCATTTTGCTAGCTTCTCTGTGAACTGGCTTTGCCACAGTGCCCTTCAATTTTGGAGACTAAAACTAGACATGGTTTTATAATGATACCCAAATTGATGCCACATATCATTAAAATTGTCTTTATGTCAATATAGGGCAACAAGTTACCACTTCTTTCACAGCAGTGTTTCATCCTTGACTCATACCTCATGCTTGGGAACTAACCAGATCTGCCCTAGGGAGGGATATATCTGACATGGTCATCTCCTGATATCTATTTATACTCCAGCGATTCATACTGTGCTCCTATTCCTGTTGCAGTGCCTTCCTGCTTGTGGTAGAGAAATCACCAAACAGTCTGTAAGATCCATGTCCTTTCTCTTCCAATGTTCCTGTATGTGCTTTGGGGGCAGCATGAGCCTAGGGTGTGCTCAGCCAGTGTGCTGGGCCACATGGCCTCAGGAACCTGAGTGACTATCAAGATGCCATCGGGGTGTCAGCCCCTGGGTGGTGTATGGGAAAGGCTGACCATACGGCCATTTCTGCCTGTGTTCTTTGCCTTGTCACTAACAGGAGCATTAACTTATGGCAGGAGTGTGAGCAGAGGTCTCCCAGACCTGTGCAGGTAGGGTCAGCAATACACTTCCCTCAACGAGCTTCTGGCATTCTAGCATTGTGGCCACCAGACTTCACGCTGTGTGTCCAGGATAGTGGGAGCCTCTTCAGCCATACTTGTGCATGTTATGATTGTTAGGGTGTCTGTGTTATTGTTACTGGTAGTGACGGTTGTTGTTGCTGCTTATTTAGGTTAGAGTAGTAAAAGACTGAGGAAAACATGAGACTCAAAAGTCACAAGCAAACGAGCAGCTTCTTCCTGAACTAACATTTTGAAGTTAGCAGGCCCTGCCCAGCGCCCTGCACCATGAAAGCCTCGTGCAGAGGTGAAGTAACTAAAAGAAGACGTATGCTGCCATTTTGTTCTTTCTTTTTCCAAAATAACAAAATGATCATGAAAGATAAACACTACGGTGCTGTAGATGTCTGGCACCTACCACCTCCTGCTTGTGTGGGGCGGCTGCCCATGGCCAAGGTGACCGTGGGCATTTCACACATGGCCGCTGTCAGAGGACCACTGTGAAACCAGATCCAAGGCCCAGGGCACTTCCAGGGAACAGGTGCCCGTGTGGCACATCGGAGCTGCAGTTGGGGAGGGACACGTGATTCCAGGGACTAGGCGGCCTGAAAGACAGATCACCCTGGAGCTCGCTGAGGTGGATTCCTTAAGGGTCACTCACGTCCCTCCTTCTCTTTCTCTTTCTTCCTTTAGTTCTCCTTGCTTTTATTTTTGTCTTCTTTCATTTCTGATTTCATTCATTCATTCTTCCCATCCATTATTCGTTGTATTTCAGAGACCAACCTTAAGCACCTACCACATTTCCAAGGCTGGGAAGAGCAATTTTACATGCTTTCTAGCCAAAGTGGAGGCGGGACCACAGGATTCTGAAATGTGTATATTTGTATATGTGTCTCTCAGAGAATATGAGTGTGTGTGTGTGTGTGTGTGTGTACGTGTGCATGTGTGTGTGTAAAAGAAGAAATCTAAGTTGGAATGAAGTGCTGGAATAAGAAAGACATGTTTAGTTTGGTTCAGATCAAGGATAAAAGGCTCGTAGCTTGAGAACGGTAATGTGATATTAAAAATCAACAAAAAAGAAAGAGGCTCCTTCACTGCAGGCAGTTTTTGCATTCTCTGTGAAGTGAAAGGTTACTCTCTAGTTCTCAAGTAGGCAGACAGCACTAATTTTTATTCCTGGTACTTACTCTTGTATCACATGCTTACCTGGTGAGGCAAGATTTTCCTCCTGGCATCTTTTTATACATGTGTGTGTATAAAGTTTCCACACAGCCTGAGCCCTGCTTTTTATAAACAAAGTTGTCACTATTATAGTCACTGTCACAGGCAGCTCCCCCTGCACAGACCCCAAAGCAGGCTTCAGAGGCTTTGGGGCTTCCTTCAAGGCTGCGGCAAGCCTTCCCTGCCACCATCTTAAAACCTACGGACAACAATGCCCTGTTCTTCATCACGAGCCAGTGCTACAAAGAAGACTGCTTCCAGGCATTTTTCTTCCTCTCCTTTAACCTTGGGTCATGTTCCCGCTATATTTTTCACACCAGCTTTACTTTCCATTGAAATGTGTCAAATGGAAACAAGACCCCCATGCTACTCTTCCAACTCACCTAGGGGATCTAACCCCAGGTCTGCGTGTAGCACCCGGGGCCACATGTGGCCAGTGTGGGTGAAAGGGCTGGTTACACAAACATGCTCTGAGCAGGATCGGTGACAGACGCTTGCGCTAGACCTTTACATCAGCCAAGTTCAGTTCCGCCCGTGCATCTGAGCCTTCGCTGAGTACCTAGAGGAGTGGCCTTAGGAATGTGTTTACCACTAGGAGAAGGTGACCTCCTGCCACTCTCCAGCCTCTGCAAACAAACAAGCCCTTCTTGCAACTGGCCATCTCTCCTGTCTTGTCCTTTGAACCTGCCACTGTGCACGTTTGCCCCAGCAGACATCTCCCCAGGTTTTATGTTTTGCTGGCAGGCGCCAGCTGTTCCCTGTGAGTGGAAGGGCTGTGGGTGGGACAAAGCCAGAAAACCGTAGAGCCTGGTCCCTTTGAAATCACAGCGATAGCAGCGATAGCAACATAGCAATGCTCAGGGTTCCTGGAGGCTGGCTGTGTCCCAGCAGGAGGCCACACCACTGGCCTCTGTCCTTCCTGTCCTTCCACGCCATTGCTGGGGAAGCCTCTTTGGTTTGAGAAGTTGTAGCAGCATGCACATTAGCTCGGGCAGGGACTTTCTCCCCCACCTGCCAAAACCTTCCAGTTGTACAAGCAAGTGACTGTACAGGGACACCCTGGCCTGGTTGTCAGGCGGGGCTGCACGGCCCGTGGGAGCCGCTCCCTCACAGAGGCCCAGCCACCTGAGGGAAGACCCATCTGCCAGCCCTGAGTCATTGTGCTGCTGTCCAGTGAGGAAAGCATAAGCCATGTTGTAGTGATGAGCATCTGGAGGGGTCTGGGAGGTGGTCCTAGGTGTTTTCAGAGGCTCTGGCAGGGAGAGTAGTCTGTCTAGATTCCTTGATGAGGCTGCCAGGAAAGAGGGCCCCAGCACCTCACACGAGGTCTGCACTGAGGCTGCTGTACACAGTTTGCCCTATGCACCTCCTCTGTCTTTCCTCACATCCTGACCAGTGGCTCCCTACCAGCTTGCTCCTTAGCCCAGGAAGTCACAGCCCCAGCCTCCCTTTCAGCCTGATTCAAGATAGTCAAAGTGGGGCTGGAGATTTAGCTCAATGGTTCCAGCGTCTGCCTTGCAAGTGCAAAGTCCTGAGTTCAATCCCGGTAACCACATAAAATGCTGGGCGTGGTGACTCACGCCCACCAGCCATCAATACCACATACCACAGTTCCAGGCATGGTGGCTCACGCCTGTAATCCCAGCACTCGGGAGGCAGAGACAGGAGAATTGCTGAGTTCGAGGCTTGCCTGGGCTATGTAGTGAGCTCAGGGCCAGCCTGAACTACAAAATGAGACCCTGTCTCAAAAAAAAAAAGATAGTGAATGTGCAGCCTTCTTAGCTGCACTATCCTGACAGCAAGAGTTCTACTTAACTCTCCCTGTGGAAGAGCAGTCAGTCTCAGCCATCTTTTGACTTCATGCAGACCAACCTTCTAATTCATTGGTGTGTTTTGGTAGAAATCCTGGTAATGCAATGCTCAAGACATGTGTTTTCTGGGCGAGTGTAACTTCTGTTTTATTAGGGCTTTTAGATCACCAAGATGATGTTTACAGAGGCTGACAGAGTGATAAATTTTGCTTATTTTAATCCTTTCCTTTTTTCCACCAGAGGTTAATTGTTTGGTATTCTTTGTTAAACTAACACTTTTGATGGGCTAAGAGCCACTAAGGCCACTTAAATAAACAGACAATTCAGGTAAGAACAGAAAACCAGCAGAGACACAAGCCATTAACTTGCTGGCTTGGGGCTTGGCATGTTAGTGGAGTGAGATTCTCAACACTTGGATTCTTTCTGATATTTAAAAAGGACCAATTAACTACCAAAAAGAATTTTTTTAGATGGAGGAAATAGATTGCTTTATATTTAATATTTCTGAATTATTAATATAAAACCTCAAGTCATATTATATTGTCCTTCCAATGCACTGTTTACTTGAATTACTATTATTTGTACAGTGATACCTCAATTCATGAACTTAATTCATTCCACAGTTCTGGGGAAGATGGCCACAGCCATGTTTGTAACCCGATGTAAAGTTTATGAATGGAAGCAGAATTTTGCCAGAAGCTTCTCTTTGTGAACCAAATTGTGAACAGAAGTGTTTGTGAACTGAGGTATTATTATATTTATTAGTATTTCATGTTAAGAAGCTATACCTGTCTTCATATATATCTTTCCTCATTTTTGTTTGGAGATTTTAAGATTTTTCAACCTCCGAAAGGGATTGAAGGAAACACTTCATGCATTCTCTGCTCCTGGAGAGTTATACCATGGGAATTTAATATTTCTCTTGGTAATTATTTCACAGTAAGAAAGTCTAGTAATAACCTGTGTTTAGTAGCAAGAGGGAAAATGATCTTCACTAGGGAGAAACTTACCATAGGCCAGGACAAGTATGAAGTACAGGTGTTCCTTAGGGGTGAACAGGTGTGGAACAGGAGGAGATGGCCTTGGGCAAAATGAGCTGCTCCAGATCCTAAAGTCTGGTTCCATTCTTTTAGTAAGTCTTACAATTAGTTATTGTAAGCCCTCAAACTTTCTTCTGTTCTAAAATATTTTTCCTATCCTTAGATATTCAAAATTCTTCATAAATTTTAAAATAAGCCACCAAGTTGTACCCCCCCCAAAAATCAAATAATTGAATTTGGGTTGTATTATAGCTTGTGTCTAGATATTCTCCCAAAGCCTCATATGCTCATAGATGGGGTTTTACAGAGCTAGCTGGATCTAGGATTTATGATACTGGGATTAAGGGTATATGAGACAAAATTAGTCCACTAATTGGAATTAACATAGCTTTGGGTGACACCTTGCAAAAGACTGCTAGTCTTATGAGATAGAAAGGAAAGCCAGGCTGGTTGGTGCTGCTACTCGCTGCCTTCTGCCTGCCACACCATGAACGGCTTGTCCTCTGCAGTACCCTATGGTGGATGCATGGATGCAGATGTTCACCACTAAATGTTAACTCACCCATAATTTTTTTCTTTTTTGACACAGGGTCTCACTTTGTAGTTCAGGCTGGCCCTGAGCTCACTATGTAGCCCACACAAGCCTCGAACTCAGCAGTCCTTCTGTCTCTGCCTCCTGAGCGCTGGGATTTTAGCTGTGAGCCACCACGCCTGGCACTGTGGTATGTGGTGTTGATTGCTGGTGGGCATGAGTAACCATGCCCAGCATTGTATGTGGTTACCAGGGATCAAACTCAGGACCTTGCGCTTGTGAGGCAGGCGCTGGAACCACTGAGCTAAATTTCTGGCCCAACTCACCCATTATTTTATTGTAGATTCTCTTTGGAATAAAGAGGATCATTTAATTTTATTCCTATAGTATACTTATCATTTTAAAATATGAATGGGATTTAAGTACTATCAATTCTTTTCTGCATTTTTGAGATTGTAAAATCTTGTTAAGATGGTGGATTTCTTTGATTTCCTGGAGTAAATCCCACTTGATCATGTTGTTTCATAGTTCACCAACGTATATTGCAAGACATTACTTCTTTTTTTCTTTTTCTTTTCTTTTTTTTTTTTTGAAACAGGGTCTTGCTCTGTAGTTCAGTCTGGCCCTAAACTCACTATGTAACCCAGGCAAGCTTGAACTCACAGCAATCCTCCTGCTTCTGCCTCACAACTGCGGGGATTACAGGCATGAACCACCATGCCTAACTTTGTGGTATGTGGTACCAGGGATTGAACTCAGGACCTTGTGCTTGCCAGGCAGATGCTAGAACCACTGAGCTAAATCCTTGGGCAAGACATTATTTCTTAATATAATTTTAAGGACTTAACATTTATGTTCATAATTGGTATTGGTCTGTAGTTTTCTTATTATGATACTTTTCTTGTGTTCTGATGCAAGATTAATGCTGACATTATACAGTGAGGTAGGAAGTGTTTCCTCCCACCTTCTCCCCAGAGAATATATAGCATTGGTATTAAGGTTATTTCATTTTATATTTACACATAATCAACATATTTATAAGGAATGATATGATGTTTCCATATATATTGTGTAATGATCCTATTAAGGCAATCAGTTTATCTACCATCTCAGAGAAGTAGAAAGTAACATAGTAGTTAGTAGAGGCAGGGGAGAGGAGGGCAGAGGGGAGGTGGAGAGAGGCTGGCCAAGAGGCATAAAGTTTCCATTAGATGAGGGAGTAAGATCTCATATATCCCTACAATGTAAAATGACTGTAGCTAACAATAATGTACTTTATATTCAAAATAACTGGAATGAAGTATTGCTATTATTTTTTCTTAAATATTTGATATAGTTCATCTATGATATCAACTTAGACTAGTGCTTTCATTGGAGAAAATTTTTAAATTAAATCCTTTGTTATTGGACTGTTGAGGTTTCTATTTCATGGAACCTGTCTTATCCATATAGGTTATTATATTTTGGGGCATAAAAATATTCAAGTAATCCTCTGTTGGAATTTAAATGTCCGTAGACTTAGGGATGATGCCCCTTGTTTTATTCCTGAGATTAAAACTTGAATCTTCTTCTCTTTAAAAAACTTTGTCACATTAAAGATTATTAATTTTGTTAATATTTCAATAAGCCATGTCTGGTTTCATTAATTTTCTCTTTTGGTTTACATTTGATTGCTACTCTTATATCTATTATTTTTTCCCCTTTACTTCCTTTAGGTTTAGATTCCTTTTTTACTATTTGTATGTTGCAAGTCTGAATCATCGATTTTAACCATTTCCATAGTATTTAAAGGTAAATTTTTTTCCTCATCACTGTTTTACTCATGTTCTTCAAATTATGAAAATTTTCATTTAACTTATTGGGAACACATTATAACATGTTTTTTGTTACATCCATATGTTCTTTAGAAGTATTTTGTTTTATTTCCTAATATTTGGGGATTATCTAGAAATATTTCTTTATTGATTTCTAATTTAATTCCATTCTGGTTTAATAAACAAATCATTATAATTTTAATTTTTTAGAATTTCTTGAGACTTATTTTACAGCCCAGTATATCGTCTATGGTGGTAAATGTTCCATGTGTGTCCAAATAGTATGTTTTCTGCAGCTTTGGAGCAGAGCTTTATGAAAGTCAATTAGGTCTACTTGGGTAATAGTGTTTTCCATACCCCATGTGTTCCAGCTGGTTTTCTACTTCTCCCATTATTTACTGAGACAGCAGAGTTTTAAAGTCTTCTATTGTAATTATAAATATGTCTATTCTTTTAGCTATGGTAGTTTTGTTTTAGATATTTTAAAGTTCTGCTGTTAGACCTATACCCTTTAGCATAATAAATCATTAAATGAGCCCTTTATCTTTATGAATTGAGCTTTTTTACTCCTGGGGCTCCTTCTTATTCTGAAGACTCCACCAACCTATCTCTATTACTACATTTTAAGCTGGTTTGCTTGTTTGTTTTTGTTATACAACACATTCCTGGACTTTGTTTTCTCATCTAGTCTGAAGATCTCCGTCCTGTAGTTGACGTGTGAAAGTCAGCATTGTTTAATAGAGCTTTCAGGGGTGATGGAGATGTCTCTACCTCACCACTCTTGAGGTCAAAAACCACCAACACACATGGCTGAGCTCTGGACATATATATAGTTTGTCTGAGGTCAGAACTTTTTAATCTTAATTAGTTAAATTTAAATTTTAAAACAGTTATCTGTCTAGTGACTACTATATGGGGCAATGGAGGCTTAGATAACTTATATTCAATATATTTTGAGTTTAATGTTTTCTATTTGCTAATCTTACATGTTGTCTTTCTCCTTTTTATCTTCCTCTCATAAATAATTACATTTCAAAGAGAAGATCCGGGAATTGTCTATCTGTGATCTATTGATTTCACTTATTAGTATATCCTCCAGATGTCTCCATTTGCACCTAAATGGATCGATCTTGTCATTCTTTATGGCAGAGTAATACTCCATTTTGTAAAAAAACCACGTATTCTTTATCCACTCTCCAGTTGATGGACATTTGGGTTGTTTCCAAGATTGAGCTATCATGAACTGAGCTGCTATGAACAAGGGGTACATCTGTCTTTCCAATGTGAGTTTTTAAGTTCTTTTGGGTATATTCCTAGCAGGGGGATAGTAGGGTCAAATGGGACCCGTAGTCTGGTACAAATTTCCCAATGTTATATGTGATTTTGAGATGTATATAAATTGTACCAATAAAGAATTCAATTAAAAAAATAATTACATTTCGTAGTTCCATTTTGTAACCACTATTGTGTTATTAGCAAGACCAATTTGTTTTAATGATTTTGCTTGTTCTAAGGCTTAAAATTAATTTCAAATATTTCTACCTTTAGATAACCTTTTATGTTTTTAATGTTGAAGAAGGAGAGATTTATTTGATTCACAGTTTTGTAGATTTAAAGTCCAAATGGTGTAACACAGGCTCTATGACAAATGCTTTCTCCTCATTTAACAGTCTTCTCAGGAGAGTCCGGGGTTGCAGAGCTTTCATCCCCAGTGTCCAAGGACCTCCTAGGCCCACCTCTCAAAGATGCTACCTCCCAACAGCACCACCATGGGGACCAGGCCTTAACCCCCAAACATCTGGGAAGACACAGTAGACAGTATTCAGGAATATTACACCCCGTAAAGATAGTGTGAGAACTTGGCATCTAACTTGCCATCTTTTTGTTGTTTTGTCCTATGTACATGATAAGCTGTACAAATCAATGTTGCTAACAACGTTCAATCGTTGGTAAAAGAAATTTAAAAAATAGCTCCATTTCACATTTTTTGCACACCCTTACCATTTCTAGTGTCCTTCCTTTCTAATTCAAGTGTTTATCTGGTATTATCTTCTGTTTGCCTGGAAATTTCCTGTAACATCTCTTCTGATGAAGATTTGCTGGCGATAAATTCTGCCTGGTTTGTCTGATAAAAATTTAAGATAAAATATGTAAAATTCTAAATTGACAATTTTCCTCAGCTCTTTAGAAAGTTGTATGGTTGTCTCCTGTCTTAAGTAGTTTCTGACAAAATGCCCCCTGTTTAAAATGTGCTTTTCTCCTTTGGTTACTTTTCACACCTCTTTTTATCACTGATCTCAGCAGTTTTACTACAAAGAGGTTGGTGTGGTTTTCTTTGTGTTAATTTAGATTAGGGTTTATAGAGCTGATTGAATATGTGGAATAGAGTTTTCATTAAATTTTAAAAGTTCTGGCATTTCCTCAATTGTTTCTTATTTCTTTTTCTCTTCCTTCTCTGACTCCAGTTCCAGATATGTTTGATACCTTGATATTGTCCAACAGGACATGCAAGTCCAGTCATTCTTTTTTCTCTTTCCACTCACTTTTGGATAGTTTCTGTTGCCATGTCTCTATCTGCACTGATCTTCTAAAGTTCCTAGAATTTTCTTAGTCCAGTCCAATGAATGCTTATATTTTAGAGGTTTTCTCCCCCTGGAAATTTTAGTTGATTCTTTTAAAAGAAATATTTTCTTTCTTTCCTCTGATGTTTCTGACTTTCTTTCAACAAATGAGCATAAATAATAAGGATAATTACAAAGACTGTTTTAAAGGTTTTTTTCTGCTTTGTGAACCATCTTGACCATATTTAGTTCTGTTTTTGTTGACTGTGATTTCTCTTTTTTATGTGTTATATTTCTCTTTTTCATGTGTAGGGTTGTTTGACAAAATGTCTACCAAAAGTTCCAGTATGAAAGGCATGGGCCCTGGTCCATGGCCTTAGTAGAAATTGGTGGACCTTTTCAGAGTTAGGCTCTGGTGGGGTCTTACAGTCATTGGATATGTGGCCTTATAGGAGATATTTGACCCTAGACTCCATCTTTTCTTTTTATTTTGTGTCCTAACCATGAAATGAGTGGTTTTGCCATTATGTGCTGTCTCACCACAGGCCCAAGAGCAACTAGAACAACTGACAATGGACTGTACCCTCTAAAATGGTGAGTGAAATGAAACCTTTTCTTTATAAATTGATTTATCTTAGGTATTTGCTACAATGGTGAAAAACCAACTAACACAATATGCCTAGTAATTTTTAATTAGATATCAGACACAATTTTTTTAGTGCTGAATTTTTAAAAGTGTTGAGTTTTATTTTGGCTGTTATTTAAGTTATTTGTGAACTAATTTGAAGTTTCTCAGTGCATTTTTAATCTTTTGGGGTTTTAATGAGTTTAGCCCTACTTTATGGCATAACTTTTCTGCAATCTCTACTGAAGAGTTTTATTACTTACCATGTTCTCTCCTCTTTCACCAGCAGCAAGTTGAAGGTTTTCTGACTCTTGGAACTGTGTGACCTATAATCACTTGATATTTTACCTACAGCTGAGACTTCCCCTTCATCTAGCTTCAGGGAGAGTCACTTCGTGCATATGTAAACTCATATGCATCCAGAGACCCTAGATTTCCCACACTTTCACTTTGCATAGCTTCCTCCTCAATGGTACTCTGCCCTGTGAAGTCTCCACTTTCTCAAATTCTGATTTCTGTCATCTCAGCTCTGGGAGATGGCCTTGCCCTGTGAGAATTCTCTTCCCCACATGATAGTCTGGAATTTGTTTCCTGAAATAAGCAGAGGAGCTCTGGAACCCACGTTGCTGGTTTCATTTTTCTCAGTGTTGCACTTACTGCTTTCTAATGTCTATTTCATGTAGTTTGTCCAGTTTCCTCTCTGTCTAAAATAGAACATGCCTCAAACTTTTTAGTCCTTCATGGCAAGGAGCTATTCTTTACTTGTAATAATTAATTATAATCATCATTCATACGGTTTTGTATGAATGAAAACTGGCCTAATTCCCACATTGTTGGTGTGCTTCCCACCCAGTGGTACTTTAATATGACCTTGTTTATTTTATAGAGAACATGACTCCACTTCCACTTTTTCAGACTTAAGTCTGTTGACCTTAGAGGCTGTCCTGAAGCCATTGTCCCCATCTTAGCTAATAACTCTGCCACTTTTTCCCAACTTGAATTTAGTAAGGAAGTCCACCCACATGTTCCATGGGCAAAGGGCTTCTGGTAGAGCAGGAAATACCACATGCTATATCTCTTTCTCAAAATGTATCCTGGTTGGTCCATGACTCAAGAAATTTTGCATAAAGGAGCCATATTTATCTTTTTTTTTTTTGAGATACCGGGAATCAAACTCAGTCTTTGTGCTTCCAAGGTAGGCACGGTACCAGTTGAGCTAAATCCCTGGCCCTGCCATATTTATCTTTTTTGTTGCAGCCTTAATTTTCCAGAAAGTCATAATGTTTATTAAGCTGGGTTGTTAAACACCACCTGCAACAGGACTACTTTCAATTTCAAACAGTAGGACTTAGCAGCATGTGCCTCTCCACTCTGACCTGAGCCAGAGATTTGGACTACAGCAGATGATATACTGCAATTTTTTGAACCACTAAAAGGCCTGAAAATGATGTTATAAATGAATCCAAACCAGGACTCAGACCCCAGCAGGGGAGGGAGGCCTCAGCCCCAGAATCAGTGGGTTCCTAGAAATCATGATGGGCATCAATAGCCAGACTGTCTCACGGAGTCTCCAAGTACTCTGGGGAGAGGGGCTCCCTAGGAAACAGGAGCCTCTGAGATCTCAGGATGCCGTTTCCCAGAGGCCTCAGGAGAGGCAGTGGCATCAGGGGATCATGAGGGCGAGTCCAGGGGAAGAGCCCGACCCACTGGATTTGGGAAGGCAGCCCCACAGACCACAGACTCTGCCACCCCAGGCTCCCTCTGTGGTAGCTGTGTGTGCCGAACACTTCTGCCTCCCATTCCAAAGAAAGGAAGAAAGGAAGGGAGAATGGGAGAAGTTCCTACAGGAAAGGAAAATGTGAACTTCAGGGCAGTGGTCTTGCACCCTTAGATTCTGCCTTGGGAGTTTGTAAAGGGTTCCTGAGAAGCTCCACCAGTGGTTCAGATGGGAAGGGTCACCTGAGCGTTGCCAGCACAACCACAACTGAAAACTCTTGGAGCTGCAGCCCCAAACCCCACGTTGAGTAGTCAATCAGCAGAGCCCACCGCTGGCATTGCCAGGGTTCCCCAGCACAGGCACCCTGCCTTCCCAGGGTGAGGCCAGGCAACAGCCTCCCACTCACATACCCAGAGGCAGGAAATAGATGTTCGGTATCTGAGCCACACTGGACAGTGACCCTCTTCTCCCCAAGAGGTATGTGGTGACCCCAAGAGGAAGCCTCCAAGCACAAGCTGCAGGCCGGGTGGGAGGCCCAGCTGACCCATGGTGCCCTCCTCAAAGATCAGCTCATGCACTAGGGCTGTCAACGCTCTGGGAGACATCAGGGAGACCAGGACTCCAGAGCCCCATAGAGCTGTGCATGAGCCCCCACCATTGCTTTATGAAGAGTAGGGGAAGCTGTTTCTCTTGTTTTTTTAAATAAAAGTAATAAAGTTTTAAAGCTATATGAGATCAGAAGAGGCTGGGCAGGGCCAGGTGGCTGGACTTCAAGTCCAGCAGCTCAGACAGAGTCTGTAGAAACCAAGGTCATCTCCCTCCCTTGTGGACACTGGGAATATGCAATTCCACTCTCCTGAGTGGTGAGGGTGGAGTCATCGTGGAGAGAGGGTGGCTCCATCGGAGGCGTTCAGGTGTTAGCAGTAAGTTGATTGTTCATCCAAACTCTGGTACAAAATTCTCTGGAATGTGTCAGGACAAACCTTGGAAGCATCTCAATGGGAAAAACTAGTGAGAGGAGCTGGCTTTTTGAGGGCTGTCCTGATTTCAAAGGCTGTCAGCCTGCATCTGCATTTTAGCTTTGGGAGACAGGGTCATCAAGAAGCACATGTGGAAAATCTGGATGGCAAAAGATCTGAGTGGCCTGCAAAGCAGCTCCTATGGAAGGTGCTGCGACCAGTGCTTCAAATCCCCCAGCGCTATGCCTGTACCAAATGACCTTTTCAAAATGGCTTAAAAACTCACTGACACCTGTCAGAAATCAAAATAATCTGGTTGTCCTGTAGACAAAGCCATTGCACTTCCTCCTTATATTCAGTTTTGACCCCCTTACTACACCCATCTTAATCTATCTTGTGCTTGTAAAAGTGGTCCTAAGACTGAAGGTGTTTATTAAATGTTCAGTGAATACGTGTGCCCAGCCAGGATGTGCAAACAAGTTACAGCGACTTTTCTTATCATGAGGTGACTACTCTCTGAACTGCCTCTCCTCCATGCCTGGGCACTGTGGGGACACAGGATTCACCTCGCAGGAGACAGGTGATGTCTGCCCAGAACTGGTGTCCTCACTTGGGGTTCGTGTTTTGGCTCCCTGCTCTGTGACAAATCTGTCAGGCACACGGAGATGTTGTGCATCTCTGGCTTTACTGAGGACGTCCATTTGTCTGGCCTGTGACCCTTCGCAGAGAAGGCTGCATGAGGAAATGGAGTCTCCACCTTGCTGGGCAGGAGCCCCCTGCGTGTAGTGTGACTGGAGGGTTGTAGAGGTCATCAGGAGCAGGATGCCAGCAGGGCAGCTGCTGTCTCCCAGATGTGGCATCTGGCTCAGCCTGGTAAGCCAGATAAGCATTTTTATTGGCTTTTCTTTTCCATGGAATTTTGAAGTCGTTTGCCGGAATTGTCTGCATTAATCAAACAGCTGTTTCTCAGAGACATGGTTTATGTTTGCTGGAGCCACTGAGGGTCTAAAGGCATTATTTTTGTGCTCTGAAAGTAAACCATGGCCCCAAAAGTGAAATGCCAATAGTTCCATTTCATCAGCAAGCCCTGAGGACAGACTAACCCTTTCAGGATTTCTGTGTGGTCTCGTGACAGAGGAGGGGAAGAACCTGGAGGGAGTCTCAGGACATGGCCAGGACTAGAGGAGAAAAGCTGGGTCTCTGAGATACAAGCTGTGATGGAAGAAAAGGATGACCCTTCGAGTCCCAGGGCACCACGATGTGGGGAAGGGGGTCAGCTGTCGCTAGACTCGGCTTCCCCAGATCTCCCAGAACTTGGCAGCGCTGAGAGTGGTGTACCCCCACGCGTCAGGCCGGGCACTTTCCCGGGTGCTGGAGGCCCTGACAGTCACCTATTTGCATTATCCCCGAGTTCCACACTCAACAAATCCCTGCAGATGAGCTGCCTAGTTTATTACTCAGAGCTGAGTTCATTATGCACAAAGATGGTGTTTATTATTTTGTCATAAAATAAAATAATATATGAATCACATAAAAATAATTGGAAAATAGAAAAAGTATAAAATGAAATAAAAGTCATATACAAGTATACAACTCAGAAATTATGCCTACATACATTGTGATATATTCCTTTTTTATTTTATTAGATTTTAATAGTCTAGGGGAATATAATTTTTATGGATTGGGCCATACTTTATTTGATCATTCTTCTGCTATAAGTTATATAAGTTATTTTCATTTTCTCATTGTTGTAAATAAGACCTCATTGAACACCCTTGCAGACAAACTTCAGGCTACATTCTCTTATAGCTTTTTTTTTTTAGTGTATAGTTCTAGAGGTGAAGGAGTGGAGAAGATTGAATATTCACTCTTTTGGGGATCTTGATTCAAAATAGTAAAAACAGGCCTATATAATGCTGTACCCAAAGTGCTAATTTACCCAGAAGAATAAGTAGATTTACCACATAGAACCCAAGATTATTCTTGGAGATATATCTTTCAACCAAATTTTATCACATTCAAAACAGGAATGTGATAAAAAGTTTTGCCACTGATATAAAAGTGACTCATCCTTCCTTACGTTGTCTATTTGATGAAACAGAATTTGTCAACTTTCTGAGAGCAGAGTGTGAGATCGCACTGCAACCAAAAGGCCAAGAAGAGCTGTGGGCTCCTAGGTCCCTAGCAAGTCTCTTTGGTATGTGTGGGCCACACAGACATCTGGGCAACACACAACTTCTGAGAGACTTTGCCGTCAAGCGGCCTCGGCTTTGGCTCCCAGTGTCAGGCAGACAAAGGTTCATTCAAGTTGCCGTGGAAACCGCACTGTGTGCAGTTTATATTATGCTAACCTGAGGTTATCGTGCACTCTGCAGGCTCTGAGTTCCCCTCTGGTCCCGGCTTCCAGATAAACGAGACTGCACCATCTGCAAGGAGCTTGCTCGCTTCCACTGAATAGGTTTTCTCTTTCGGTCTTGAAATTCCTATGTCTTTATGTAACTTCCCTGTTAACTAAGAGAAAAAATAAATAAATGTGTTTTGCAAGTGAAGAAAGAGAAAGACAAGTAGAGAAAATGAAGTTCACAGGAGCAGAGAGAGGGCTCCTGATTAGACAGGAAAGGGTGGAACACGTTTACTGAAGACCCAGTACCCAGTGACCCAGTGACCCAGTGACCCTCTACTCTGCTTTTTTGCAGAGGCCTTTGGATGAAACCGTTTCATATTTACATGCTGGTCACCCCGCTAGAGGAGTAGCCGCTGTCTGCTGTGGCAGGACTGGAGCCAGCCTTAGAGTCAAGGCCGGGAGCCACAGCCCTGGGGCCCTTCCTGTCCTGCTCCAGCCCTATAAATCTTAGCTGATGCCTGCTGTTTAGAGCCCCCACCACACCCACCACCAAGTGTTGGCACAGAGCTTGTGCCTAGAATTCTGTCTGGGGTCAGAGAGTAAATGAAGCCACACCCAGGGCCATATTTAAAGGCCTCTTCATGAGCCCTGGTGACCCGAGTGGGAAAGGAAGAGAGGGAGCTGCAGGACTACTCAAGAAGACATGTTTGATCATACATGTGCATTTTATGCTTAGATACAGGTGCGAGAGTAGACAAGCCCAGCTTGCGGGGGCCTCCTGGGAAAATGAGAGGTCCACTGGCAGAGATCTGAAGGTGGTGTGTCCAAGGCTGACACAAGAGGGCACTCTGCCTGGCACAGAAGAAACAAGGATGGCCCAAGGCCACAGGGAGAGCAAGACCTTAGGCCCTGTGGTGCCCGGAGGCAATGTAAGGACTTTGTATTTTTACCAGACATGAGTACACTTTGGTAGTCCTGGAACCCAGTGCCTCCCAAGGGCATTTCCAGACTCTCCAGAAGACTCTATGCACCAGTGGCCCCACGCTGCCTCCCCAGCCACCAGCCCTGCTATGGGGACCCTGGTGGCCGCACTGGGCCCATCACTATGGAATTTCTCTCTCTGGAGTCAGCATTGCCTGCTGGGTCACAGAGGTGGAGTGATTCAGTGGACCACGGCTTTCAGGATTGCACCTTGCTCAGGCCTCTGGGAAGGAAAACAAACCCCTGACCTCGAGGCTTCTCCAAAAGGTGCCGGGTTTGCAGAGAGAGGTGCGAGGTCTCCATCCTAACTGAATACGCCACCTGGTCCCTGCCGCCTGAAGCTGTGGAGGCCATGCGGGCAGGATTGGCTGGGTGTCATCAGTTTTCAGGTTCGAAATTATATTTACCAGACATGACTTAATCTTCCACGGAGGGAAGAAGTGCACTTTACTTCACATTGCTTTATACTTAAAAAAAAAAAAAGAATCATGTCCTTCGTCTCCAGGAGGACTAAGGATGAGATATCACTGGCTTTATGTTTCCAGATAACGTCCTTCCAGAAAATGTCCTTCAAGTAGAGAGACAAGCAGATCACCAACTGGCATCTGTGCTTTCCTTCCTTGAGTCAACACGGGTGCCGGCCTCATCTTAGAGTCTGTCGGACCCCACGGCTAACAGTCACTACTGCGTCCAAACCCTCCCTTTGAGTCCCTGAGATAGGCCACTAAGGTTAACAAGTTAATAAAATCCTATTTATCAGACTCCTGAGCCTGCTTCCTCTTCCCTGCACTCATGGTTGTAATTATTCTTTATGGACTCTCGGTGTTTCCTTAGATCTGACTTCCTCCGGCTCCCTCCTATTTCCTGAGGTTTCACCGCAGAAGTAGGAGCTCACATCAGTGGAATGGGGCTGTTATTCATTCCATCTGGGTGTAGCAGGGGTCAGTGTGGAGGAATATGCTCACATTCTCAAGGCCTTAAGCCGTACCTGGGGGGCCGCAGTTACTGCTGTTCTGGGGTCGATGCAGGTTTGGAATCCTCGTGGCCCCCAGTTAACCCTAACCCGCTGTTCCCAAGTCAGGGGATGAACCGGCTCTGACCCCTTCAACACCACAGAGCTCACCTGAAAAGCTGGAGCAGTGTCATCTGAAATATGTACTCAGTTACAGTCATATATGTGAAAGTGTGTAATGTGATCAAAGCACGGTGGTTTTGTTTGTTTGGGTTATTGAGGCAGGGTCTTCCTATGTAGTTCAGACTGGCTTAGAATGCACTATAAAGCCTAGGATGGCCCTGAACTTATGGCAATCCTCCTCCGTTGGCCTCCTGAGCGCTGGGATTGCAAGCATGTGCTACCATGCCCTGCACAGTTATTATTTAAATTGAAATTTTATTGCAGTAAAGGACACATAGCCATTAAACCTTCTCAAAGATCCTTCCACTTGCTTCATACACTTAGCCCATTGGTCTCTCCACTTTCTGAAACAGCTCTAAAAGCCCTTTCTCATGAATATCTTTAGTTTGCTGTTGTGGCTGCCTTGGGTCCAGAATTGCTTGAAAACATTTATATTTCTTGGTTATTTTGACTTTGAGAAAGAACCAGAAGTCAAAAAGTGCCAGATTCAGTGCAAAAAGTGGATAAGGATAGCGCCACATTTTTAATAAGCCTGCCTTTCCATTGATGGCACTTGGTAGCAACCTTCACCATGTTTTGATCCCACTTTGTAAAGACACTCATAGAAGAGGACTCCAGAACTGCTGCAGAAAGTGGGAAGAATAATGGAACAAGTGTAGCTGAAGGAAGATTTTGAGGCAGATTGATGACAATATGTCTTGTCCCGTATTGATGTTTTAAAATTTAAGCATCGTTCCATTGCCTCCTGTATTTCTTAAAAAACAAAAATACAGGAAAAAATAAGGCATAATCTGAATTGCTTCCACTGTGTGCCAGAGTTGGGAAATGGGGCTGCATAACCCAGACTTTCTCTTAATAAAGATTTGTTAGGAGATTCTCTGGCCGTTCCCCCTGGGAGCCAGAGTCTGGCACTAGAATAAATTACATTAAGGAGAAATGAGGGCACTGACTCTAAGCAGGACACTGGGTGTGGCTTGGCCTTGGGGGTGAGTTGGGCTGTGGGGTCCTGGCTGGCTCCCTGGGTGGTGAGAACCTGGCTGGCTGGGAAACACCTTTTCAGACCAAACTTCTTTCTTGAAAGGAAGGGCTGAGCTCCAGCAGGGTGCCTGTACCTTGGGTTGGTGGGTTTTGCTCTGTAGACCTCAGAGCAAAGTTAAGTCACCTGTTTCGACCAAGGAGGTTTTGTGCATAAATGTGCAAGATGCTGGCTACCTCCCCTGCCTCTACCTTTTTAAACATTTGAGACTTCTGGGTAAAGCCATCAGGACTTGGAATCACTCATCTCTCCAACATGAACACTGAGTGACCCATGGGTACAAACTTGTAGGAAGACAGTGGCCTGGAGGTGGCAGAGGGCGCCCAGCTGTGGATGTGGCCAGGGGGATGGGTAGGAGGGATGCATCGGGCAGAGAGAGGCTCTAGTCTGGACCTCACGTCCAGCTGAGGTTATGGACCTGCAGCTAACCAGGAGATCAAGGTGCGCTGGGGTCCACACCAAGTGGGGCTCCTTTGTGCACGGGGGTCATGCCCCACAAGCCATACAAACAAGCAGGGCCTATTGTGCACCTCAGTGTCCCAATGAATGCCCCTGCTGCCTGAGTGACAAGACAGAAAAAAGCTGCTAACCCTCTGAGACCTAACACAGACCTCAGAATCCGTACTGCCCAGTGCTGCACAGGGAGGGCCTTCTCTCTGAAAGCATTTGAAGTTGGAGGATCAGCTCTAGCTGAGGGGCATGTGGATCTGTTAATCCATTCTACACTAAGTGAGCAAAGGGGAGAAATCCAGGTGACCAACCTGCTACACACTGAAGGACTCGTCTGCTGAAATTCGGTGTATCTTAGTTTCATCTACACACATACACTGACACAACTCGCACTATCTAAAAATTCACTGTAGCTCTTGAATATGCTTTCTAAAATCTCAACAAAAATCATTGTCATGCTTAAGGGTGACACAAGGAAGCCAGTCTAATTAAAGTCAGGATAATTGAAAAGAATTCCTATGTTCACTGCTGTTATTTAATTTGGAATCACCAGCCAAAGACATCAAATAAGAGACAACTTGGAGATGTGTCATTGTATATCTAAAAATAACAAAACATGCACCAGGCCATTTCCAGTGGACTGAAGGGAGCAGCGCGCGCGGACCGAGCTGCAGGCTGCGCCTGGCCCTTTCCGTCGGACTGAAGGGAGCGGAGCGGCCCACTGTATCCGGGAGCTGTGGAGTGAGGAATCAGGTACGGACCCGGGGCGCCAACCTCACTATGGAGGGTTGAAGGTTTCCGCCCAGCCCCAACCCCACCCCGGAGCTGCATTGTGAGGACCCAGGCCCTAGAGGAGCTGGAGCCATCTCCTGCGTCCCTCCACAGGAGGGTGCTCATGGAGCCGCACTGAGGCACCAGGCAAGAGAAAAAAAAAAGGGGGGGGGGAATCTAGCTTCTATTTTGCCATCTACTCCTAGATCCCTCTATTCACCTCTTGTCCCCACACCCTCTCCTGTCTTCCTGTCAGAAGCAATACCCAGAAGTAAAAGATTCTTAGGCTGCCCTATTTCTTCTTCTGTACTATTATAAGAAGCTGTGCAAAGCCTCCAACGGTTGCACAGCATACAGTTGATACTGTTGTACATATGCCCTTTTATCCTCTATTACCCACTGGCATATATGAGGTTCTAGGGTATAGGTGAACGTCCTAAATCTGATAACCCTATTTCATTCTCCTCCTGTCTCCCTACCTCCCTGACTCCCCAGTGACCTTT